>CATIWR010068197.1:0-13886 GCA_949677035.1 Omphalea diandra | reverse complement strand
CTTTACATATATAAAAAATTTTAATTAAACAATAAATAAATAATATCTAATAAATTATTTATATATATATATATATATATATATATATATATATATATATATATATATATATATATATACACTTTGTGTATATTGAAGAATTATAATGGTGAAATTTGAAATTCTGATGTTCATTTCTAGATAATCTCACTTTACCATTAGACTAATACACATATTAAAGTAATTATATATTAACTTCCTCCTATGTATAAATTAGTATGAAATACAATGCAAATGGTGACTTGATAATATTTTCAAATTGAATATCTCTCGTGAAATTGATTTAAGGCTAAAGAAGGGAAAATGTGCATTATATATTTTAAACCATAATTCTATATTTAAATAATTAAATATATATTTCATAATTATATGTACTTAAAAATTTAACATCAAGTTCATTCCTTCGCTGGAAAGAAAAGAGGAAAAAAATATTAGTGTTGGGAAGCAATAATTTCCTCAATTACATAAGCAATAAAATGAATAATTATAATTATAATTGAGTTGAGTTGAACCAATTATTATGGTATTTAAATTTAATTTTTTTATTTTATTTCAAATTTGGGCTTAGATTGAACTAAAAATTAAGCTTAAATTTGTTATTCAAATTGGGATGTATTACATTTGTAATCTTAAGGGTTTAGCTAACTGATAAAAAGTATATAATTTTAATTTTAATTATATTTCATATTATATTTATATTTAATGATATGCACTAATTTTAATCTTATAAGTTTAAATTTCATTTTGTACTCAATATATACTTATTATACCATTGTTTTATACATATTAAATAAAAATATTGTTTAAATAATGTTTAATAAAAAATATTTATATTAAAATTCATTCAAATTATTCATGAGCTTTGAAGCCTAGCATAGAAGTGTTTGAGATTATCTATAAAATATATCAAACATAAATTTATATTTGAAATTGATTTTTCTAGTTGATGAACTAACTTGAATGAATTTTTTAATAAGCTGAATTTGAGCTGATTTTAAATAATTTAAATCATCTTATAACTCTTATCAATAAAATTCATTCAACAATAAGCCAATAATCAAGAATTAAAGAAATAATGTGAAAAAAAAACTATTCCAAGAGAAAAAAAAATACAAAACAAATTGGAAATTTCACTAATCAAAATATGAAAAAACAAAAATACAAGAAAGATTAAATAAAAGTACGAAAATCTCCACAAGAAATATCAAGAATTTATCCTCTTATATTTTTTTTAAAAAATCTCCTTTTACAAATAAGAAAAAAAACCCTTTATATTGAATGAAAAATGTGTGGTGTCATGAGGGAGATATAAATAATATGTCATTCTTTGTGCCATGTTTAAATTAGTATTACTATTTTTTTTATTATAGAAAATAAATAAATAAAATATAGATTATAAGTGAATATAAAACATAGAATTAATAATTAAAGTTATTATTACATTTATCAAATGAGCGTTAAATATGACATTTTTACATTCAAGACTATGTTTAATTGTTATAATTAATATTATATGATTAGTAAAGTGAATGATATGAATAAATAATTAATTAAAGTAAATATAAATAATAAATATAAAAATTATATATCAAATTAGAAAAAAAAAAATGCAAATGCATCTTTAAACCACATTATTGTAAGTGATGTAAGACTCCTTATTTATGAATACTTATTTTTACGTTTTAAAAATTAGATCGGACTAGTAAATCAAAACAAAAAACTTAGATCAGCGGTTGATTTGATTTGGTTTAATTGATTTTTAATATTATTTTTTATTTTTAATTATTATAGATATATTTCTATATTCATAATATTTTTTTCTGATTTTAAAACTATTTTAATAATTTTAAATTTTATTTATTCTTAAATTAATTAAAACGGATTAATCAGTTTAATCAAATCAATCAAATTAGATTTTGATCAATTAATCGATTTACTGATCAATTTGATATTAAAATGATTGTTTCATCTTGAATACTTTTTCTCTACAATCTTCACTGACTTTTTCCCCCTCACTTTCTTTTTTTGAGCAACTGCTTTTAACTCATAACATGAATCTATCACACATGAGACTAGTCCAATGTACTAGCCCAACAGAGAGACCTATGTGATCAACACGGTTCTAAGCAAGAGTAACAAGATCCAAGGTAAGTAAATTCTCAATATACTATTGAAGCACATACGGACAAGAGCGTCGTCAATGGGTAACCATGAAAAAGAAAAATTGGTCAATATTTATGTCTCAACAAGTTCATATGATATCAGTTGGAGAAATCAAGCACCTCAAACGTGGTCCTTAATATTGTTGAATATTGATAACACAAGTATAATGAGAAATAGCAGAAATAGACCAAAGTGATGATGGGAATGGATTCGAAATGGTATGGATGCAGCCGAAGATGAAATGAAAGCGATGATGATGATGGGAGGGATGTATCTTTATTATATATGTTGATTTTATCACTACCATTAGTCGTTTATTGAAGTCAGTCAACCTTGTGCCATGTCTATCTTTTATTGAGTTTCCATTCAAAAACCAATAATCCAGAAAACAGGAACTTCCATTAATTAATGTATGCAGGTGAAGTGGAAGCTTAGAAAATGAGGATGGCAATGGGGATGGGAATAGACAAATAGATAATAGTCCTCCACCACTCATAATTTACTACATTATTTAAGTTTCATATCATAAAATGCCAAAATGTCTTTAATACAGTGGTCATGGTAATGGCATAATATGGAAAAAGATATGGTCCTCAACTCTTCATGCTTTAATACATTTATTTTCTACATCTAAGAAAATAAAGAAGAACGTCATTAGATTAATAAGAATTTTTCCTCCATAATACAGAAGAATACAATAAATCGTGGCAACAATATAGAGAGGCGATAGTCCTCAACTTATACTTTAATATATTTTTTCTTCATTTATAAAAGGAAACTACAACGCCATTGGGCTAATAATTCATTGCCCGGGTGCATTACTTTATAATGCAAAAAATCAGAAATTTTTACTCAAACATTTTTTTTGGCCTCATTTGAATTAAAACCTTAAAAATCTATGTATTCAT
Source organism: Omphalea diandra (assembly GCA_949677035.1). Taxonomy (NCBI): domain Eukaryota; kingdom Viridiplantae; phylum Streptophyta; class Magnoliopsida; order Malpighiales; family Euphorbiaceae; genus Omphalea; species Omphalea diandra. The sequence continues at coordinate 10,776 of CATIWR010068197.1, read as the reverse complement.
CGAAATCCATGAAATTAAGAGGCCTAAACTTTTAATGGATTTTGATTTTCGTAAATTTTAAAATTATAACTTATTTATTATGCATATAAAATTTATAGAATTTAATTATAATAATAATAAAATTGAATAAAATTATTTATTTATTAAAATAAAAAATATGGCAAAGTCACGTCTTAGATGAGTTTTTAGAATTCATTATTTTAATGAATTTTGGTAGATGATATATTTTAAAAAAAATGTATGAATTTTGTCTAATTTTTCACACTTGTGAGTAGGTGTAGTTTTGCGCTGAAAAAATTATTTTTGAACAGTACAATAGAATACCTTAACATGCGAGGAACTTGTAACTATCACACTGTATAAAAACATTGAGAGTCCGAAGGTATACAAAACAATACATTAATAAATTATGGAGAATATTAGAGTCATTACCTAGTGTGATTGTGATTACTTGAACAATTAAAATTTTACGCAAAATGTCAGTCTGTCACCCCCTTCTGAGTGGCGTTCGAGAGTTTGATACAACTTGAGAAAAAAGTTAGGCACCATGGATGTCAAGATATTAATTTGACCTCTGCTCAATCATCTATAATTTTTATAGATAATTTATATTAATTAATATCAACTTCATTTTAATTTTTACCCATATCAATTATTAATAATTTAAATATCATCCAATCATATAATAAATAATATATAAATTAAATAATTTAATTAGATCAATTGGAAAGAGAAGTTTTATAAATGCATTTAAAAATAAAAGAAAAATAACAAAAATAAATCCCATAAAAAAAAGAAAAATGAAAAGAGTTAGTCCCTTAAAATGACAATTAAAATGATAGAATTACAGAATTATAGGCATAGAAATAAAAACAATTCATTTAAAAATAAAAATGAGCAAAAATTAAAATTAAATGGATTAGATATGCTAGGAAACAATAATATCTACAAAGAAGTAAATAAAAAGTAGATAACTAGATAATTAAATAAAATAAATTTAATAGGAGAATATACAAATAAATAAATGTGTACATATATATAATATTGCTATTAATTTTAATATTAATAATAATAGTAATAACAATAGGTAATATTATGCTTTTTTTTTCAACTTTTTATAAATGTAAAAAATACAAAAAGAGAAGAGAGAAAATAGAGAAAGTACAAAGATAGAAGAGAGAGTGAAAGAAATAAAGTAAAACACAGAAAATAAAATAAAAAATATTTTAACTAAGAGTATTTTTATTTGATAAAAAAAATTAAGAGTATTTTTTTATCATAATGAATAAAAATTTTATAACTTTAAAATTTATTTATAAATTCTATCAAATTTAATAAAATTTAATTTAATTATAACTAATTTTAAAAATTTAATGAAATAAAATTTCATATATATATTTATATATATATATGAATTTATGAATGAATTTTATAGAAACTATAAAATTTATTTTGGCTAAACATAATATTAACAATATCTGTATATCTTAAATTGTATTATTTTTAGTTATTCTATAATTTTATCATTAAAATAAAAGTATGAACCAATCTGCCTCATTTAGCATTATATTTTGTTTTTATATTTTAAAAATAAAAATAAAGTTTTATAAGTAAAATTATCATTTTTATTTTATATTTTAAAATATTTATTGATAAGTATAAAAAGAGTTATAAGAATAATATTTTAGATAGTATCTTTTACTTTTTAAAATTTAAAATAAAAAATAGAAAAGTATATTAATACCAACCACTATTAAAAAAATTTATTTTGAAAATAATAAAAAAGAGAGAGACAAACATATTATTTTTCATTCACACTAAAAATTCACAACAAAAGTAAAAAACATACAATCTAATTACACCATTATTATTATTATTATTATTATTATTATTATTATTATTATTATTATCATCATCATCTACAAACCATTAAATTATTAGCGTTCCTAATTTTCCTTTTTTTGTTAAAAAAAGAAAATCGTAACTAAACACAATTTTGTTGCTATGCGCCTTGCTTTCACTTGGCTAATACGCACGTCCACATGTTATCCATTTTCAAACTTCTCCTCCTTCCTCCACTTCCTTGTTAACTTTCTGCGTCAACTGTTTCTCAAGAAACAAGCACAACGTGAAACAGTTCTATCTCGACCATGGGGCACCCACCACTGACGGCTGTAACGCTCACCCACGTCCGCTATCAAAGGGAAGACCGATTAGGCCATTTCCTGGCATGGATCTCTCCAATGCTAGTCTTCATAAGCCTAGGCGGATTCGTCTGCCACTTCGTGTTCCGTCGCGAGCTACAAGCCATGTTCTTCGCGCTCGGCCTCCTTATTTCCTAATTTATAAGCGAACTCATAAAGAAATCTGTACAGCAAGCCCGGCCTGAGACATGTATTCTCCTAGAGATGTGTGATTCTCACGGCTTGCCGTCTAGTCATTCTCAATATATGTTCTTCTTCACTGTCTATTTCACGCTGCTAACTTTTAAAGGGATTGGGTTAATGGAGGTTAGGAATAAGTGGGCCAGGTGTTCGCTGGCATAGCTTTTGGCGGTTTTGACCACGAAATGGAGAGTTTACTTGGGGTACCATACGGTCCCGCAGTTGTTTACTGGGGCTACTTTGGGGATTTTACTTGGGACGGTGTGGTTTTGGTTTGTGAATTATAAGCTATATTATTTGTTTCAGGCTTTGGAGGAGAGTAAACTGGGGAGATGGTTCTATTTGAAGGATACCTCACATATTAAGAATGTGTTGAAATTTGAGTATAAGAATGCAAGAAGAGCTAGGAAGGAGATGGCTGCCAGAGCTAGGAAGGAGATGGCTGCCAAGTCAAATTAGGTTGGTATTTTATCTTTATTTGCTTTAATATATGATTTGGAGTGAAAGATTAGATTTTTAAGTTTCATTGTGTTGTTAAATATATTTAGTTGAACTGGGGCCGTGCAATTTAAAGAAGAAAGAATTTTGATTTACGTATTGTTTGGCATAAATTCTTGAGAAATTCATTTTATTTGCAATGAATTTCAAATAAAAAAAATTCATCTTAAATTGAATTTTTAGGTTTGGTTTAACAAACTGTACAATTCACTTTGAATTTATAGCATAATTTTGTAGCTTTAGTAGCTTGATCCCATTGTTAGTTTTTGCAAATTTTATTGATGTCTAGCCCAAACACAACTCACTCCATAGAGTTCAAAATTAAGAATTCTAAATGAGTTCTTTGATGTACCAAACATGACAAGTGTGGCATGTTTGTATTAGCTATATTATAATGAAAGATTAGACTTCTATGTTTCATTGTGAAGTATCAATTTTGCTGAATTAAATTAATTTACGCAATAATAGATTAAGTTAATGAGTATGTAACATTGTAAAAGAATGATACTTGATAGGAATTCTTTCTGTGTTAGGTATAATTTAGTCGATAGCAGTTATATCAGCATGGAGTTGAAGCCGATCTTAGAGGTATATCATTTTGGAGAAAATATAAAATTATACCTTGTGATTTTTGTTTTTGATAAATATGGTCCCGTGGTTTGTTTATTGGCAAAACTCTACCCTATAGTATAACGTCGTTTGCAAAGTGGTAACAAATCTGTAAATTAGTTACATAATACGACATGGTATCAGATTCTGTATATTATTTCAATTAATTATGTATGAGTACATAATTTTCTCATTTTAAATACAATTTTTTCTTACTATATCTATATATATATATAAACAAATTCTATTTTTATCACTGTAGAATTTATTCAAATATATACAAAAAGTAAATAAACAAATAAACAAATTTTATATTGACAGTGAAGAAATTATATATCCAAATTTTGGATACATAATTAGTTGAAATAATATATAGAATCTAGTACTAGATCAGATGAATGTAACGAAATTACGAATTTAGTAGGATGTGCATGGTGAATGGCGAAAATGCCGTATTAGAATCACAATGTTTCTTGGAATGTGGAGAGTGAAGCCCTTTATCCTAGCAATAGAAGATTTAAAAGAACATGTGGATTCTTGAGTACATGTCATGAAAAATTCATAAGGTTCAAAGGTCCCCTTGCAATTTTAGTTTTCTTGTTAGTTGTTAGATTCCGTTTTAACTTCTACTGTATGTTTTCATTACAAATGGTGCTTCTATTCATACGCTTAATTGAACTATGAATGATCTAATTCTAGATATCCATGCATTTGATATATATATATATATATATAACTTATATTAAAAAAACTGCTCTAAGAAATTCATGTTGTTTCTAACCTTAAGCATCTCTCGTTCTCTCTCTCTCTCTTCCTTATGCTTTTTTCTTTTCATATTTTGCATATATCATATGATTATGCTCACATTTCCAATATGCAATAATTTTTTAGGGCACAAGTAGATTGTCTGCGTCTCGCAAGTATTGGTTATCTAGTGAATGTGGGTTATTGTGACTTAGATCTGTTGAACTGTGCACAAACTTCTTGAGCCTATTGTTATTTGGAATCTATCTTGGAGAGAGAATTACTACTCAAGATCAAATTTGAGGAAAGTTGCTATCAATAGAATGATGCCCTTATGTAATTCAGAACAGAATCTATTTGTACTCGGTTAAAAGAATTCTAATTACTGATCTCCTTTGTTATGATTAATGTTTGCTTGAGTTGAACTGAGTAGAGAACTGTCTTATAGTTGGATAGTGCTGCTGGGTATGTTTGAGAAAGAAATTGTTGTCTGCTGTATATATGCTAGCATCTGAGAGAAGTTCGTATAAAGTAAAGAGTAAGGTGGTGATGTGCTTTTGAGGTACTGAATGATTGTTGAATTGTCAAGATATGGTAGTTATACATCTCTAATGTGTCTGTGAAAGGCAAAAACATGTTCAACAAATGTGCCATGTAGAATAATCATGGTTGAAACCTGAATGTTGAGTTGGATCTGTTTAGTCGTGCAAATTGGAAAAAAATTAGAAATGAGTTGTAAGCATGAAACCATTGGCTAAGAATCGACTTCTTTAGATACGGTAAAGTAAACAAGAGATAGTTATTGAGGCAAGCTTGATTTGTGTACTTATGCTCATCCTGTTTTCTCTCACTCGTGAACGTGAACTCAGTTTCCTTTTTACTTTTGGTATTGATATCTCCAGCAAATCTTCTATTTTCATTGCGGAAAATGCTTTCTTGATCCATTTTGCAGGTCAGTAGCCCCAAAGCTGCATCTTCAGAACTGTTTACTTTCAGTTTGCTTGTGGGGATGATATGATTAAGCCAGTACAAGTCTTGTTGATATCACTTCATCAAGTAGACGATATGGAAAACTGGATGGACTGGTCTTCAGGTTTTAGATTATTATATTTTACATCAGGGATGAATCTGATTTATCATACATGTAGGATCCCTGTAGCGTTGAATTGACATTATTTGATATTTAAAAAGATTGGGATCAGAGTTCCAATTCCCAAATTCTGCTATGTCGGATAGTGAGTTTTTAATAATGTTTATGATATTTTCCTAACACTTGGATGGATTATGCTAGATGTTCTCAAGAAATGGTAGAAGATGCTAATCATTTGCGCTTGAATAAGTTGCTCTCTTCTTTTTTGTTGTTTCTCACCTTTCAAGATTTATCTTTGATATGTTCTTCGTTGTAACAAGATGTGCCTTCTTCCTTTTTTTTTTTTTCTTGAAATGGAATCCATTGATGTAAATCTCATGTAAATGGAAAATTCTAATACGAATTGGTTTCATCACATATCATAGTGAATTATTCAAATAGAAAAAAATAATTTATATAAGTATTTTTTATTTTATCAGTGACAATCTGTAATTTTTATAATTCTATAATTTCTTTTGTTATGATTAAATGGTTTAACATTTTAAGCGATGGAGTCAATCTATTGAAATTTTTTTCCATATATACATGCATATGTAAAAAGAGATGGGGGTTGCCAATTCATAATGAATAGTGAATTTCCCTTCATCTTTTATTTTTTTTATTTAGTTATAAATTTTTTTTCTCTCTTTATTTTATTTACAAATTTGAATAAGAAAAATGAATTGAAGTGGTTAATTGAAGGAGCTACGATAATTAAGGCCTCATTTTTATTTTTATTTTTCCAACAGAAATGATATGAATATCATTAATTAAGAAAGGAGTACATCATTGAAGACAAACCAACTAGGGTTGTGAAGTAGAGAATCGAGCTTAGAAACCCAGTTAGCCACTTAGGAATACAAGTAAATGTGCGCTGACCAAACGAGCAAGTCAACCTTTTGATATCTTTAATAACAGGCTTTATCTCCCACAGGATCTCCTGATTGTGATCCTTGACACAAGCTATATCGCCATTGAGAAGTTGGATTCACAAGCAATCCTCGGGAAGTGGAGACTACTTGCAAACCTAACTGCGTCCCTGAAAGCATAGGCCTCGACTAACAAGGGCGAAGTACAAAAATATTTCTTGACGCCTCCGCTGGTCAATGAAGCAGTCCAATTTCTACAAACATAAGCTGCAACCGAAGCCGGCGTTTGGTTCGTATGAAGCATCTGAATTCAATTTGAAAACGCCCTTATCCGGTTTCTGCCAATGGACCTGTGTGCGGCTTTGATGTCTTACCATTCAAGTGTTGATATAAATACCTAAAATAAAATTATCACACGAACCTAATTATACAGTTAATTTTCCTCCATTTCAAGAGGATGAATAATTGCAACCAAAACTAAAATTGCTTACAAGTTGGATCTGGAAACGCGCCCACACACATAAGTTAATTTTCTTGGCGTTGAAGTTTTACTTAGATTTTTGTTTGATTTGAAAAAAGAAAAAATTGGTTCAAAAGTAAAAAAATTGATATTTATAGTAAAAAACTGGTTTTGGAATTGTATTTTTCTCTTAATGTGTTTGATTGAAATAAAATGCATAATAAAAAGTCCACCAAAAAAATGCATAATAAAAAATAACTTAATACTTTTTTTGACTATTCAAAGTCAAAAAAATTAACTTATTAAGAGATTAATTACAATTAACTCAGGAAAGTATGAATACATTTCCTAAAATGTTTTATAATTATTATTTTAATTAAATTTACTAATACAAATATTTTTATTAATAAATTAAAATAAATATTATATTTATTTTTTGAAATTAATGAAAAAAAGACAATAAAAATAAAGAAAATAATCATATATTTCTTAGAAAAAAAACATATTCAATCAAATAAAACAAATATTGAACTTCTTAAGAAGTATCATTTTCAAAAAATGATTTCTCTAAAAGTTATACATCATGAACTAAATGAGAGTTTAATATTTAGAAATATGAAAAATTAAATTAATTCTTTATTTAAAATAATAGAATTCAATTCTTTTAAATTTAAATTAAAATACCGGATTTCATTTTATTTAAAGAAACTTGTTAAAAACTAAAAATAATTTCAAATAAACTTAAATGTGTCTTTAAATAATGAAAAATATAAAAAGTGAATATATTTATTTTATATATTCTTTATTTATTTGGTGGAATTGTAAAAATATAAAAAAATTAATTTTATTATTCATATCAATTTGATGCATTTGAAATATTTTTATTTTTAATATTGATTTCAAAAATAAAACTACATAAGGAATGACTTTTTTTTAACTACTTGAACTAATTATTGGAATTAATCAATTCATTTATTTCAACTATATGAATTTAATTATTATAAAATTATTTAGACTTAATTTTATCAATAAAATAAAATAATTGTGAAATAATTATTTCAAATTAAATTCACAGTCCAAAAAAAGGAGAGAAAAATCTGTCCATTTACTCAATTGCCAAATTAGAAAATTAAAAACTTGGAAACAAGCGGGAAGCATGAGAGCCGTGACCAAATTTGGCAGTCACAACTCAGGACTCTCCGCCACCAAACTCACCTCTCCCCTCATTGTCCGTACACTTCACTCTCTTCTCAATTCGCATCAACCTCCCTTTCTTCTCTCTTTGATTTTTCTTTAAGAATGTGGCAATTTCTGCTAGCCGCAGCAGTGGCTGGATCTACTACTTTCGTGGCCAAACACTTCCTAACTCATGATTCTCCTAATCACGAAGAAGCCCCTCCTCAAGCCTCGATTGCCTCCGCACTTGTTATGAATGACACTAATCATAGTACTTTCGAGGGGCTTCCTGCAGAAGTCGAGATTTTTAGGTTTTCGAGCTCTGGTTCTGATTCTTCGTCAAACGGTAAAAAAACTAGGATTTCGAGGAAGAAATCGGTGATCAAGGGCCGTCGATTAAAATTTGATGCTGAAAATCGTACGACTGAGAAGTCTAGATCTGGTGGTTCGGAGGCAAGTGCAAAGCGGTTTGCTGTTTGCTTGAAGAAGAGGAGAACTTCCAAGAACGTGCCTGCTAAGCGAGGATCCTCTTCTTCTTCTAGTAAAGGTTTTGTTTATAATTTATATTTTGTTTTTAATGCTCTGTTTGTTTGGTTTTTTTTTAAATAAGTATTTAGCCTTAATTTATTAAGGCACAGAAGAATGAGGCATTAATACAATCGGAAGTCCTGTTAGATAAATTAAGTGAGGGTTTTTGTTTTCCATGAGTGATTGCTTAAAAAAAATATTACGGTTTGGATTGTTAGTACAACAGTTGAATTCAGTTCATTATTTTTTATTTCTTTTTGTGTTCTGTACCTGTTCTGATGAGTGACTGCTTCAATTTACTATGAAATGGTGGTTAGGTGTCTATGAATTTAGTTTATGAATGCCCAAATTGAAATCGCCATCTCATCACACACGCTGTGAAGCATTTTTATATGCGAGGCTATGATATAGTAGCAGGTTCCTTTTTTTTAATAATCCTTTTCTTTGAATGCTATATGCCGTGGATAGTGGGACAATTTGAAACCTTTTATGATACAAAACAAACCATTTCAGAACTTAACTTACAAGCACATATTGTTAGATCAATCACTTGGTGAAGATACTTTATCCCAACGAGAGTAAGTGAGGGAGCAAGTTATCCAAGGAGCTCTAGTTGTAATGTTATCATACGGTTCTGTAAACATAGAGAAATTACTGACTTCTAATAATAGGAAAGGTGATAAAGAATGTGCTTTATTGGAAATGTGCTGTATAGTATAAGGCATTTATCAAAGAATATGATATTCAAATGCATTTGTGTAAAACTCTGTTCAGACTTTTATCTATTAACCAAAATGAGATAATGATCTTCAATGTTCCTTCAGCTTGTTACCTTATATCAACCCATCAGACTCAATTCATCTGCTGATGGGCTTTGGTTTCTTTCACTGCATGATAAAGTAGGAAGCAGTTCTTTCTTTTCAAGTTTGTTCTTCAATATGTTTGGTGTGTTTATTGTGCTGATATCATATCATACTCTGCAGATAGCTCTTTGTTTGGTTGGGGACTCGGAATCGGAATCATGTACATGATGTCTGCTGGGAAAGCCGAGATCAGTAAGCTAAGCACTGCAATGGATGAGACTTCAAAAGTCGTTCAGGAATTAAGAACTGAGCTTTACAAAAAAAAATCAGCCCAAGTTGCTATGAGCTCAAAAGATTTTTGCGGTAAAAATAATCAGCTAGTGCTTTGTGGGTTAAGCACAGGGGATATAGGTCCAAAACATATCAAGGTTTCTGGTATCCCGATGATTGATGATGTTGAATGCCCAAGTAGTGTTCTTACTGAAGAGCCAGAGCCTCAGGCGCTGGAAATGAATCAACTGGAAGCAGAGCTTGAGTCTGAACTGCAAAAACTTCCATGGTCCACTATTGAAGCTTCTAGACATCAAGGAGGAGGACAAAAAATGAGCAAGGTGAGCCTTTTCAAAGTTCTTTCTATAGATACACTTACCACTGAAAGGTTTCCCCATCCTATTAGTGCATTTGTCTGCACTTTTGTAAAACTTTTACTTGATTCTAGATAGAAGATTTATTTGTTTATTGCAGTTATGTGCATCTCACTTCAATATTTAGAGGCCATTAACAGATTATAATCCCTCACAGTTCAAATGCTTCCAGATCTTTGTTTAGTGTTAGTTAACTGGTAGTGGTTGCAAACTGAAAAAGCACATCAGCCATCGGATGTGCTTCCTATAATGCTTGCTAAGTTTGATAATCTGTATTATGAAATATTGGGTTTGTTTATGTTTGTCAAAGCCAATACTTTTGGTACTTGCCCATGTATTAATAGGAGATTAAAGAAAAATAAAATAGAAGTCCAACTTAACATTCTTTTGTTTAAACTACGTTGTAGATTATGTTGTTTTTTTCTAAATCACTCTCCATGAGCTTACAGCAGTTATAAACTTCCCATGGCAGAAAATTTGTTCATATGCTTCTAGATTCTGCATTAGTAGTCTGTTAGGCAGCTATTGAAACCTGATTCACATGGTAGGCAGTAGACTACAACCTTGATTCATGGAAAATGGCATGTCTTAAGTCTAGAAAGCTGCATTATCAGCTCAGATTGCTTAATTAACACTGTGAATATGAGGAGTGGACACCCTAATTTTGATCTAATGTTGTGCAGAATGAGGTATTCTCTGGTGGGTTTCATGAACCAGAGGGGCAAAGCATCGATTCTTACCAATGCTATGGAGTCTCACCATCTGAACTGGATCAGAAACTGTGCCACTTGCTCATTGAACAACAGGAAAATCAAATTGAGGAGCTGGAATCAGAATTACATTCAGCCCAATCCAAACTCTGTGAGAAGGAAGCTGAACTCCAAACACTAAAGGACTGTGTAAGACGCTTGACTGAATTCTCTCTATCAACT
>CATIWR010068182.1:0-33621 GCA_949677035.1 Omphalea diandra | reverse complement strand
TATATATATATATATATATATATATAAAGCACTAAAAACCTTAATCCTTATTAGGGTATTTAGCCATGTGGTCAAATTGCTTTTGATTTCTATACTTATTAAGCATTTATAATTAAGTCCTTAACACTTTATTGAGACTGCACTTAATCCATTTTTAGTATCTTTTCATTGTTCTTATGTGTGTGACTTTTTAGACTTTCTTACTTGTTGATGTTAAATATAAGTTATAATTCTAAATAATTCATTAAGAACTAGATAAATTAAACTTTTTAATTTATTATTCAATTTTTATTTAATCAATTTCATATTCAAAGATCATGATTGATGCCTAACTTACATGCCATATCACTTAATATTCAGGATAATCAAGTTGATTTGATTATATACCCTTAACAAGTAGGTTTTCAGGAAAAATCAAGTTGATTTGATTATATACCCTTAACAAGTAGGTTAAAAGTGTAATTTAAATATGCCCCAATCAAACATAAAGTATGGATATGTGTTTTTTATATGAGTTTGATCATGTTTAGTTTTTTCACTAGCTATTAACTTTAATGATCAAGAATGAAGACAATATTCTAACTATAGTTATGCTTTTTCCAAAGACTTTATAGTTAATAGTAAAAAGAAAAAAAATATGGCATGCACTTAATGCATAGGTGATGGTCCTTTAATGAGGATGGCACCCAAAATGGGGTTGAATTTGGTCCATTAAAAATAGAAATTTATTAGAAGTTTATTGAGTGTTATTTATAATGGAATAACACTCACAATTTCACTCATGCTTTGAAAGAATAAAGAGGTACAAAAAGAAGATAAAGATACATAAGATTTATAGTGGTTCAATAATTTATCTACATTCACTCCCTAAGCAACCACTTAGGCTTTTAATCTTCTTTTATAGGATCAAGTAATCTCTCCTTTTGTAAGTGCAAGAGTAACCTCTCTTTTTATAGCCTCAAGAAAAATCTTCCTACTCCCTTTTTACAAGGCCTAAGAGAACAAAATATCACTGGTGATTTTCTAGGCTACACACTGGCCCACGTGCTTTTATTAGCTAAGCACTAATTTTTCTACCTTTACAAGGAATAATTCAAGAAGGTGTCTAAGCCTATCGACTAGGCAAACGCATAAGTAGTGATTAAAGAAAGCATAACTTTCACAAAATCTAAGAAACATGTACTCAACCATCTTTTATTCGTATAAAAAAAATCCCACTACAAATACTTATTTTCCCTTTTTAAAATTTAGGTTACATTTCTAAGGTTATATTAGGTTCTTGTATATCGCCCAAGGTCTATTAGACCAGTTGGAAACATCTAAAATATAAAACCAAGCATTAGTCACCATTTCTAAGCAAAACTAACCATTACATAGTTAAACATGTTGTTCCACTAGGCCTTTCTTCTTTGTGCTAGTTTGTTCCTTAATTATGGATGAAAGCTTTCAATTCTATTTGTGGTGAATGGCTTGTTTAAGTGGTGCCACCCAGTTCTTTAGGGTCATTCAATATGGAATGGTTTTTTTCATTACACCCCTTACATAAATAAATCTTATTAAAATAACCATAACTTTCTTTATAAAGCTCCAAATTGCAAACTTTTTATTTTGTGGAATGTCTTCAAGATCTTTCTTTCCATATATGGTTCACCATATAAATCTTTATAAATTAGTCTATAGATAATTTTGAAGTTAACTCATCTGCATGATAACTTTGAATTTAGCATGACCTTTCTCAATTTAAATGCCTATAACTTTCTTTATATAACTTGGTTTTGTGCACATTTTGATTCTACGAAACTATAAAAATTCTAATTTTCAATCATATATTGTAGGTCTTGTAACCTTTTTAGAATCAATCTACACGTTAGTTCAAAGTATACTCTTCTATAGGCATTGTCAACTTAACTTATTCTTAAAGGTGTTTCACACTTCTCTTTCTTATACAGATATATTTAAATTTAATAGTGCTATTTACCTATATGTTTACTTGATCTCAAAGTTATCCACCCATTCTTCTTGATTTCTACCATATTTCTTTTTATTGAATATGGACAGTGCAAAACCTAAAAGGGTTATTCACTTAACCAAAACAATATGCTCCATTTTATGAATAGAGCTATTCATTTCTTTTTTTGTTCTTTTAGTTTGTTCAATATTAAAGTTATCCATTCTTGCTTTATCTTTAAACCTTAGATAAAATAAGTCCTATCAAAATAAAAACATTAAAATAAAAATATTAGAACTTCTCAAAATTTTATTATCATCCAAAACATATCATTCAAACATGTGATTAAGGTAAATGTCTTATCAACTTCAATATCACATGATCAACATTCTCCCTCTTTTTTAATGATGACAAAACCCAGATGCATTGAAAAAACAAACATAATAAAACACTTAAAAATCATTTTATCAAACATGAAAAATTTCTCTCCCTTTTTGTCATCATGACAAACAGAATAAAAAACAAGAAGACTTGTCAAAACAAGATTAAAGTTTTCTCCTATTTTATCAAACACATCTAAAGCATTCTCTCCTTTTTAAGAAAAATTAATATAAGTTGCTCTAGATACCAATTTGATGAAATTTATACACACAACAAACATGTTGCATATGCTAAGAATTATATACCAAATAAAGCACATGTAGTATCTTCTCCTAAATATATGCATATATAAAAACAAAAATAAGTGAAAAGGGGGTAAGTGTTATATTATAAGTTTATTATCTATTGTAAAGAAGGCTTGATACGATTTTACAACTTGAAGTTCTATGTGTCTTTATTTTCTCATCAATCTCTATATACCACTCAACTAATTTTTTAAATTGAGCTTCATTATGAATAAGGCTCCAATATACAAATTAAGCATTTTTCTTTGATACCCAATTCCTTTTAGGTCGATGGGGATCAAGAAAAACCAAATTCTTATCATTTAGCATTGCACATAAAAGTATACCTTATGGCTAAATTTTACCACAATAATAATATTACTAAGGGCATGCTATTCTAGATCTATTAAAATGATTGATAATTAGAAGATCTCTTATATTATTAAAACCTAGGAAAGGGGAAACATGCATTTTTTATAAGAAATTAGTTTTTTAGACCTATACTTATGATATAGTGTTCTTAAGGCCTAGAATGTGTATTAAGCTTTTAGAATTATGCATATGTGTCAGTTGTGATTTCACACAAGAAGATAAAAAAAAAGTGTGATCATATATTATTTGTCATTTAAAAGCTTTGAAATAGAATAATGAAGAAGGATTTAGAGACTATCTTAGAAGGTGGAAGAAAATGGTCGTAGAGGTTAGGACAAGGCTAATAAAAGCAAGTTAAGATGATCATTGGAGCTTTATCAAGAACTAGTATGTGCATTTAAGGTATGTTGGTGAAGACTTTTAAGGATTTGAGGAAGTTAGGATAAGTTAAAGAGTTAAAGTTAAACTCTAAGAAATAGTATTTAGGACAAAAGAACTACTAGCCACATGAATAATTTGATGCACACAAAGTTACTAATGTGAATGTAGTATGCTCACCAAGATAATTTATAGACTTTGGAGTGACACTCTTCAAGGATTTTGAAGGACTTCAAAAGAAAGGACTTCTTTGTCCATTATTTCTAAGATCACTCTCAAATCTTTTTCCAAGAGTTTATGATGCTAATACCTACTATGCTTTCCACTAGGATGTTGGCAACTACATAGATGATTGATATAGGCTTCACCATAGGATCCAAGACCTATTGACTCCAAGACCATTACCCCACCCACACTAAGACAACCAAATATTTGAGGGAATCATAATGTAATAGTTCTTACTCAAGCAACCTTAATTAGTGGGTTGGGGACTAGTGAAGACATTGTGATAAAAACCTTTAAAGAAATCACATCAACTGATTATACAATAATAGTCCTTATTGTTAACCCATGGGAAAGCTCTAACCAATAGAAGGAAAAGGTTGGAAAAGAGATAAATGTGTGGAAGGATGATAATAAGGAGAAAAGTAGAGCCTTAAGTGAAACATGTCACTAGAAGTAGAAGATGTTACCCAAATAAGGAGGTGGGCAAAGAATTGTATAGGGAGAAAGAGTTTCAGTAACGCTTAGTTAAAAAGAAAGAAGATGAGAGTGTTTTCCTAAAGCAACTCAATAAGATGCCTTCATAAATTAATGTATATGAATTGTTGATAACCTTTAAAGAATATAAAAAAGCAATGATTGAACCGTTGTCTAGCCTATCCATATCCAGGGAACCATCACTTATTGAAGCAATTTCTTTAGCAATGAACCTATATAAGGGGAAGTTTGTGTTCACAGATGATGGCTCCTATTAAAGGGAAAGATTCATAACATGACATTACTTATTAGAGTATAAGTAAAGGGAAAAGGCACTCCTTTTGTCATATGGTAGATGATGGGTTGAAAATTAACATATGCTGATTAAGTCTATTACCAAAGTTTAGATGACCATTGTAGACTTAGAAACTTCAAAGATGATTATTTGGACATATGATGACAACAAAAGGCTAGTTGTAGGACCTTTCAAAACTTGAGTAAAAATAGGAGCCACAAAATCAATGGTAGAGTTCACATTTATGGACATTCTAGTGACCTTTTCACTATTATTTAAAAGACCCTAGTATAACCTTCTAGGGTGAGTGCTATATACCTTACATTAGAAGGTGAATATTTCACACAAGAGAGAGGCAATTACCATTCATGTAGAGTTGGGAGAAATGATTTCAACCTTAAGCATTGTTGTAAAACCCATAACTTGATTTTTAAAGGTATTTCATTAATAAGGACTCCTGTTCCTAAGTGATGATCATGAGGAGGATAAGTTTTATAAAATGGTGATGATCTTAATGATATAATGATGATTAATTAAGATATAATATGAGTTAGAAGGAAAGACTAAAAGATATCAAGGTGAAGATACTAATTCATAAGGAGAAAGTAAGTGTAAGTTATGATGTATAAGTATGCATATGTAAGAAATAATGATTAATGAACATGAATGAATGGAGTAATTAAAGATTTATAATAAAGAACATGTCAATACTATATATGGAAGAAAGTTATATTAAAGTACATGTTGAATAGAAATGAGAAAGGATGATGGAAGCTAAGGCATGTGCTAAGTTAGGTGCATGACCTTCAATAGCGACTAAAGTATGTAAATGTGCTTAACGTATAAATAAATGACATGTTAATGAAGCATTTATATGTATTTTAAATTACTAAAGTTGTTAATTGAATTGTCTTGAAGGAAGGAAGGAAGACATTGATAGTTGCATAGTTGCCTTGTCTTAATATTGTTGCCTATGTTTGCTTAATATGTGCCTAATATACATTTCAATGACATGATAATGATGTGTTCTAGATGTACTTTAGATAGAGGCGTGCACAGAATAAGTACCATCTTAAAATTTTGATAAACTTTGGTTAGGTTTCGTATAAATTCAAGATGGTTTAGTTCAATTCTTTAGTTCTTTTAGGACAGTTCAATTCGATTTCGTACTGATTTGGGTATTCAATTTTTTCAATTTATTAAAAATTAAACTTTACATTTTTTTATCTTCATGAATGAAAATAAAATAAATGTTTATATTTTTCACTTTTAATCTTTCAAGGGCTAAAATAAATAAGTGATAATTTAATAAATTATAACTAATAACTCACACATTAAATGTTAAATTGAATTTTTTAATATTTACTACTAATTTATAATTAATAAATAATATATGTATATATATATATATATATATATATATATATATATATATATGGTTCAGTTCGGTTTTCTAGAATGAAAAGTTTTGGTCCGATTCTTGGTTTGAATAATATTAAATTTTTAGTACCGTCACATTTAAAAAAATCAGTTTAGATATTTTACTATTTATATTAGGAATTTTCAATTTTAATTCAGTTATTTGATTCGATTTAGGAATCTCTTATTCCCATGCACACCAAATTTTAGATGTGTAGTGTTGGCATTAAAAGTGCATTGAAGAAGAAAGGAAAAAAATGTTGGAAACAAAGCTTTTGAAGGGTTCCAATGCTCTATATGGGCATTTTGTCTTTTCACTCCCTTTTATCTTTACTTTCTTCCTAAAAATGAATATAAGTCCATTTGCAATCAATATTAAAGCCCAAAAATGGTGTTTCAATTGTACTAAGGAAAAGGACAAAAGAGTGGAAACATAATTTTTTGGTTTGGAAGTAGCATTTTTTGTAGACTTTTTCTAGAACACTCTATATGGGCATTTTAGTGTTTTTACCCCTCTCTCTTTATCTTCTTCCTAAACACGACGCTAGCCACATTCTCATCAGTTTTCAGTAGTCCAAAACTCACCAAAACCTCTCCTCTATCCACAACTACCAAATCAAGTAATGAGAATCAAGCTTGCTCATCCATTTTCTTCCCTTTTTTAAGCAAGTTGGTGACTTTGTCCTCTATTTCAAGTAAGTTATAATATGTCATATCTTTTGTATATATCTTTTTTATATGTTTGAATAAGTGTGTTTATGTTGTTTTTGGGCTTAGTGGTGATGGAAGAGATGAAGTTTGGTGCTAGTTTGACATGAAAAATGATATGGATTTAAAAAGGAGTCTTAGAAGTGCTTGAAGTGTGTGGATTATTTAATTTAATTTTTTATGATTAATGGTTAATTAGATGTTAATTAGTGTTCTCATATTCACATTTAAGAAGATAATTGAGCTTAATTAGTGTTTTACACCTTTGATTAAACTAAAAGCAATATTGATGTAATATACAATTGGAGCTTTGAAAGTTGTTGATGTATACAAACTGATTACACGATTTGCTAAAGATTATTGAGTTATTAAATGTTAATTATCATCTTAATTTTTATGTTTAAGATTAGAATTAAAGCTTGAATGGTGTTTTACACCTTGGTTGAGATGGAGGAAATATTGATGTCTTAACGAGCTTTTGGAAGTCCTTATATAAATAAATTATGTTTATGAAAAAAATTGATGTTAAATTAAGTTTCTTGATATTGTTTGACACTCTAGACCTTATGATTAATGTTATATGTGAATGGGGAGATGTTCTTCATTTAGTTAGGGTAGGATAATACATAAATATCTTCATGATCATATGGATGGTTTATGATGAGAAATGAATATGTTGATGAATTTAGGAGTGTAAATTGATAGCTATGAAATGAGTTTCGGATTATAATTATGGATTACTATATGATTAAATGGTGATGTTAATATTGAGACTGTTAATAAGATAAATTAGTTTAGGATTATAATTATGGCTTACTATATTATTAAATGGTGATTTTAATGTTGATACTATTAATGGGATAAAAGGAAAATGGTGATAATGAGATAAGTATGAAGAATGCTAGTTATGTTATAAGCTATATGTTATGTTTAGGCATGTGTATGGGTGAGATGATTAAGAGCAAGTAAGGATACAAAGAGTAAGTCAAGCTAAAACAAAGAGATAGAGAAAGAAAAAAACCAAAGTAAGGAAGAGATAAAGCTAGGAATGAAAGGTGAGGGATTTTATCGTGGCTTTTAATGTCCATTGTATACATGCATCATAAATTTATATATAGGCCATAAAAGGCTAAATTATGTTGATATAAAAATCATATGCATTTATATGAATGAAATTAAATGTTATGTTTAATTGTCATGTGATGTGAGGGTAGTTTAAAGAAGAAGTGAGAATCCAAAGAGTCATAGTTAGCTATGAAATGATTATAACCTATGTGAAACATGCATGACATGGTTAGTAAGGAAACTCCCCTATGTGAGAGAGAAGTAAAAGATATGACTAATGAGGCAACTTTCTCGAGTGCATATGGCTGGAGAGACAACTCCTCTGTACGAGAAAGGTAAGTAAACCCATGGACTTGACTACAAGTAAGGATTCGCATGGACTTGACTATCCATATATGTAATGTTTTACTATGTAAATGACATATGCAGGTGATGTGGTATGTAGCTAGAGATTCATTCATGTAAAGGCATGTGAGCATGCATGTGGACAATATGAATTCCTCACTGTGTTTTCCACAATGAGCTCACTTCCTCCCCCCTCTCTCCACACACACACACATACACAAATTGTTTTGTAGGTTAAGCATAGGATATTGATAACTAAGGGTTATAGGCTATAAATGAAGGTTTAAGTATGTATAACACATTGTCAAGTCACTGCATTATTTCTTCATAGTTGCCTATAGTAATGATGTATATGCATAATTAAAAAAGTTATAAATGTATTAAGAAAATGTTAAGTAATATCTTATATTCTTAATAATGTTCATAATGTCTAAGTTATAATAATGTGATATGTATATGTCTAAGGTTAATATAATGTAAAATGATTATGATGCATGATTAATGTAATAACGCTGAGGCATACTAAGATTTATGGCCCATGTAAGGTAAATGTTAAATGCTTATGAGAACGAAAGAAATGTTATAGTTAGAGCGATCTTAAGTGGAACCTTAATTATAGAATTATCCTAATAGGAGAGTTTTAACCATAATAATGTGTATATAAAAAAAAAGTAAGAAAAGAATAAAAGGAATCGACTAGTGAGTCTAGACTCCTTTGGTCATGACATGATAATAAATGAATTAAATGGTTATAGTATAATGTAAGAAAGTGTTTTTATAAATGTTTGGGTTAAGCTTAGCTTAAATCCTTATCTTCCATTTGTTTTATCCTAAGAATCAAAAGTGAGACAAATGAAAGCTAATAAGGTTTATGGGCCAATAAGTATAAATTTAAAATTTAAGGAATCAAATAGTTAGAAATGGACTTTAATCATGAGTAATTAGGTTTGTCACAAGTTCTAAAGGCCTTAAACTTTCTTATTCTCTATCTCTAACATGATCTAGAATTTAGATAATGATAATTGTTATACTACACTTAAGAGGATTTCAAATTGCATGTGTTATTAATGAGTGAGTGGACCTTAAGGTGGCCAATATTATGTAGAAGACGAGCTCCTACTAGAGCAAGGACTTAGAAATAATGTGGATCTCTAAATATCTAGATATTTTAATTGAGTCTACTAGAATAGGCTAAGATATTAGGAGGATAGAGACAAGTGCAAGATTGAACATCCTCAAGGGTTAATGTTAAAATACTTTATGAAGGAAAGTAAGGTAGTGAAAGAAGAAAATAAGGTTCAGCTAGATTGGGAATTCATATATGGCCTAGAGAACACCTTTTATAACAAAGTGCAAATTAACATTCAGAAGTCTAGGGTAGGAGAAAACCCATATGTAGAGAAAACTAAATGAAAGAAACTTAAGGGCATTATTGAAGGAGAAGAAAAAGAGGCTTTAAGGGCATAATCAAAGAAGAAAAAGAAGAGGCTTTATTCTTTGACTTAAAGGGGAAGAAGAAAGAGACCTTATAGGGACCATGCAAGGGTCATGGAATAACTACCCTTAAGAGAAGAAATAGAACCTTACAAAGGAGATAAATATATTGGCTATTAAAAAATAGCTTAGCGATCAAGACTAAGAGGCAGGTTAATAGATAAGAATCAGATAAGGCATGTATTTAGGGATAAACCTTATTAACATAGAGGAAATGATTGAAAGCTCCTTTAAAGCTATGACAATTAATGGTGACAAAGGATATTTAGCCCAAGTGGTAAAAAGGAAGGATGATAACTTAGATGGCATAACCTTATAAGAGAGCTTCTTACAAGTTGAGTTAGGTAGTGACGTTATGAAGCAAGAATTTGAGGGAGTTGCAAAGACAATGGCCGACAATTAAGAAATTGCCAAGGAGACTAATAAGTAGCTAGTTGATGGCATTCTATAAGTCTTTCCTTATGCAAAAGAAGAAATTACTTTAACAGGAGAAAAGGAAGATGGAAAGCTATATAGAAAGAGAACTCAGACTCTAGTTATGCCTGCAAAGATGTATGAGTATTAGATTTTGGGTCCTTAGGATTCAAGCCTGATGATGAGAAACTATTTGAATTCTTAACCAAATAATAGAGGAAATAATGCCTATGAAAGGGGTAAAAGCTTGGGAGAAGCCTTGAATTAAATGTACCTTCCACTTAACCAAACCTTGAAAGCCTTTTAAGGAGAAGAACTATTGTTTGCACAATAAATATAAATGGCTATACAAATTTCTAGAGGGTTATACATACAACCACTAAAGTCCAAAAGTAAGAAGCTTTCAGAACAATGAGCTATTAAGCCTTAAAAGGTTGTATAACTAACCCTAGTTTTGTATAGTCATCCCCATGGTTGTATAACAACTTTCAAGTCCTAATCTCTAAAATTTTCCTTGTTCTCATCTATAGAGAGTGTGAGATAAGGTGCAATGTGCGCCATTTGGCTTAGTTGGCCACGATCCTCTATAAATATCCCTCTTATTAATGAAGGGGCTACTCTACCCCAATAAAACTCTATTAAAAGTGTCTCTTAAACAAAAAGAATCCCTACCTAAATAGAAATCACAAATACCCATACACTCTGTTGGCCCTAGGCACCAAGAAGGGGGGAAGGGGTTGAATTGGTGTATAAAAATTAAAATTGAAAAAGAGAAGAGAAATGAGATTAGAGGTAACACAAGGTTTATAGTGGTTCAGGTATAATCGACCCTACGTCCACTCCCTAATTCTTAAAAATTGGGTATTCCACTATCTTTCAATGGTGTTTTAAAGCTTACACCAAGCTTTTACACTTGTGTTTTGAAGGCTCACACAACAACCTATACACCTGTGTTTTGAGGCTTACACAACAACCTTTACAACTTGTGTTTTAACAAGCTCACACAATAACCTATCTTAGTGTTTTGACAGGCTCACACTATAACCTATTACACTCAGTGTTTATGCTCACACCCAATAATGACTTAAAGAATAGAGAAGAGTGAGTAGCAAAATTGCAAGAGTTTACGTACAAAGTTATTAATTCTCTTGTATGTACATATGTTTGGTAAGGTATTTATAGCCTCTACCCACCAAAGAGACATTGCAATAAAATTGTACAAAATTATCAAAGTGTGCTAGATAGATTTTTGCATTAAATGTTTGACAGTCATGAATCGCGGTCGCTACTACTCATTAGCCGTAGCGAATTCCAAATTCCATAAGGAAAACTCTGTTTGTGTCTAACGGCTAGTCCATGTGGCAACTTCTGATTAGTTCACTAGAAAAATATAGTTGTTGCCTTTCACCTACTCTCAAAAGTAGCGACTGCGATTTATCTTGTACAGGATGCGACTTTAGATGCAAATTCCTCTGCCAAAAGTGTTCATCTTCTTTTTTTGGCTTCGCGGTCGCTACCAACAAGTTTCCATCACAATTTTTGACTTCTAAAGGTTAACTGGGACACTTGTCAAGCTATGATTGTGGACTTGATTGCATCTTCAGTTACTTCGAAATTCGCAGTTGCGACTGAGGCAAGCTTTACACCATGAATTCGTTTGTCACTTTTTGAGTTCTTCCTTTGGATGAGTAGCAGCTGAGAATGACTCCGTGATTTCATCTGTCTGATCTTCTAACAAGTCTTCTCATGGATCGCAGTCGCGAATCTTAGATTGTGGTCGCAATTTAAAAGTTACTTCACATTCTTTGAAGACTAAGATTTCTATCCAACTTCTAACTTAAAGACTAACAAAAAAGGCTGCAAAACCACACTAAATTGAATCATTAGAAATGATCAATCCCCTTTGTCAAGATCAAAAGAGCTCCAAGACTTAGGGTTAACTACCCTAGTCCAACAATCTCCCCCTTTTTGATTTTAACAACTTAGATTGATCCTTAAGTGAAAAAGATGCAGGAAAGTGAAGTTGGATTGTAATATGATTCAATGAATGCTTATGACAAAATTTGCTAAGTATATCATTCATTCAATCAAAGGTGAAGTTGATAAAATAATAAATATATTGCTCCCCCTCAACTTATGCTATAGTTTTTATCAAGTTATTATTTTCATTATCTCTTTCACAATCTTTCCCCCTTTGGCATAATCAAAAAGAGGGTATATAAGGGAAAAAAGAGATTTATGAATAAGTATTCATAACGAGCAAACATAATGCAATGGATAAGAGAATAAATATCAATCACAAAAGATAACAATATTTGCAAAGAAACAAGTTTTATATATATTCATAACTATGGGATCACAATATTTGTAAAAGAAAGTAAACATAAGGAAAGTGAAAAACCAAATACAAAAGATCATTAATCTAGAGTAGTGGAGAATCATCTCTGAAAGATGGTGTCTCTGTACTTGTTGTGCTCCTTCTGCTTCGTCTCCATCCTCTATGTCATCTTCGTTGCCATCCCCATCTTACGTATCTTCAAATTCAATGAAGTTTGGAAGATGGCAAGGAGGAACTCCTAGTTTCTCTTAGAGATCCACCATATCGCTGTGAAGATATGAAAGGAAGAGAAACCTTCTCTTCATCATTCTCATTAGCTTGTCCAACATGCGATCAATGGTGGTAAGAGATAACTTTGACTTTGGTTTTGGTTAAGGAGGAGGGACTTGAATGTTGCCTTCTTCAATTTGAAGCCTCTTTCACTTGGAGGCTTGGGAGGTTTCCATCTTCTTCGCACTTATTGCACCAAGGGTATAGATGTATGTGTCCAAATGGATTGCCTTGGCATTAATGAGATAGGTTAGGTTTAGGAAGTTTTGAGAGGGAAGGAGCTTCTTGGTGAGGAATTTCTCTTTCTCCTCATCAAATGCTCCAACAAAGTGGTAGATGGCTGTTATGTGAGAGGGTAAGAGAAACTGGCTTTTGGGTTTTGTACTCATGTGGATTAATTGATCCACAAGGTAATGACCAATTTGGACAGGTTAGTTCTTGACAAGGAAAAATAAGAATGCCAAGTCTTTTGATGAAACCTTCTCATTTCCATTACCTCTTGCATTGACGAATAAGGTGATGATGCAATAAAGGATCCACAGAGGTAGGGTTTTGATGCGTTTGGATAAAGAGGAGTTGGGGTCATGTTTGGTTTCGATGGAAATCTCTGACTAAAATTCAGAGTAGATGACATCAAGTGCATAGATGACCAAAAGGATGTGTTCTCTGACTTGCAGGTTAAAAAGGGAGAATAATTGGTCAAAGGTGATGTAAAAGGGGTCGCTGAAGGCCCGAAACACCAACCCATATTGGCCAGCTCTCAAATCGAATTTTCGGCTTAGTTGCACAGTACACATGAATTATCGTACAACCTCCTCATATCCGGGTTCATCTTGAAAGATAAAGTCGTTCTAGCCCAAATTGGAGAGAAAGGCGCGAATCTCCTCATTGATGCCCAAAGTTTCCAGCATGAATGAGGATGGGATTTTGTTTAGGAGAATCACTTTGGAGGAGTTTGCCTTAAATCTTTCCTTTTCCTCCTTAGTGATTCCCTTCATGATATGGAAGGGAGGAGGTGCAGAAGGCTGAGCCACTGCCTTGCCCTTGTCAGCTTTGGAGAATTTTTTGAGAGCCATAGCAAGAGAGGAAGAGAGCTTGAGAGATTTTTAGAGAGAGAAGAGGTGTTTGGAAGTGAAGTGAAGAAAACACTGTTAAAAGGGGTATTTATAGGCTTGAAGGGGTGCAAAAACGGTCAAAAAATGGGTAGAAAAAAATTAAATGAAGACAGGAAATAGTTGGCAATCAAATCACTTAATTGCCTACGCGGTTATTCTAATTTGCGTCACGAATTCAGAAGTCGCGACTATGAATTTTAGAAAATGTGAGTAACAGATAAATTTTTCTCAAGAAAAGGAGCGTCAATATTTTTGAAAAACTGACCAAAAGTCGTGATGGAGCTCAAATTTCACAATCGCGAATTGACATTTGACAGCTTGGTGAAATTGACTTATAATTCGCAACTGTGAAGAAGAAATAATGACCACGAATTATGAGTCAATAAGGATAAGAATGAGAAAATTTTGAAAACATGTGATCCATTAGAAATAAATAATAAATCTGCTCATACAATCATCACTCATGCATATCATACATAACAATCATTCATAAGATCAAAATTTTCACTTTAGGGAGCTTCCATCAAGCATTCCCAATTCTCTCTTAATGAAGTTCATTCTTTCTTCATTTAGAGGTTTAGTGTAAATATTTGTAAGTTGATGATTTGTGTCAATGAATTCTAACACAACATCACATTTTTTGCACATAATCTCTAAGAAATTGATGCCTAATGTCTATGTGCTTACTCATAAAATGTTGGATGAGATTCTTAAAAAGATTAATAGCACTTGTGTTATAACATTTAATAGGAATGTGATCAACTATTTTGCCAAAATCCTTCAATTGTTGTTTCATCTAAATAACTTGGGTACAACAACAACCTACCGCCACATACTCGGCTTCTGCGATAGATAAGGCAACTGATACTTAGTTTTTACTAAACCAAGAAACTAGACATTCATCTATAAATTGGGAAGTCCCAAAAGTGCTTTTTCTATCTAGCAAGCTACCCGCATAATCCGAATTCGAATACCCTCTAAGCCTAAATGAAGAATCCTTAGGATACCATAACCCTAAGTATATTGTGCCATGTAAATAGTTAAAGATCCTTTTAACAACATTCAAATGAGATTCTCTAGGGAAGGATTGAAACGTAGCACACATGCAAACACTAAACATGATATTTGGTCTAGAAGTAGTAAGATAAAGTGGAGATCCTATCATACCTTGATATCTCTTTTCATCTACCTCTTTACCCGATTCATCCTTATCTAATTTGATGGTACTGCTCATTGGAGTTTTAACTACTTTACAACCATCCATTTCAAATTTCTTTAGCATTTCCTTTGTATACTTTGCTTGGTTGATGAAGATCCTTTCCTTGGATTGCTTGATTTATAGACTGAGAAAGAATTTGAGCTCTCCCATCATGCTCATTTCAAATTCCCTAGTCATACACTTAGTAATATCCTTACAAAGAGATTCATTAGTAGCACCAAAGATAATATCATCAATACAGATTTGAATGATTAATGTATCATGCTTGAAAGTATGGTGTCCACCTTCTCTTTCTCAAAATCATTTTTCAAGAGAAATGAACTAAGCCTTGCATACCAAGCTCTTAGAGCTTGTTTCAATCCATATAAGGATTTGTTCAATTTGAAAACATGGTTTGAAAATAATGAGACTCAAAACTAGAAGGTTGTTCAACATAGACTTCCTCATCTATGATGCCAATCAAAAATGCACTTTTCACATCCATTTGAAAAAGTTTAAAATTCATATGACATGCAAATGCTAAGAAAATCCTAATGGCAACTAATCTTGCAACGAGGGCAAAGGTCTCATCATAATCTATTCCTTCCTCTTAGTTGTATCATTTGGCAACCAATCTAGCCACGTTTCTAGTAATGAGACTTTGTTCATCTAACTTGTTCATAAAGACCGACTTACAACCTATAATTGGGTGTTCTTTAGGCCTAGGGATAAGTTCCCATACCTTATTTCTCTCAAATTGATTGAGTTTTTCTTGCATAGCAAGTACCTAACTCTCATCATCAAGAGCCTCATCAATTGACCTTGGCTCAAGTTGAGAAACAAATGCAAGATTATTATCTAAAAGTTGAGATCTATTATTTACACCCTTAGAAGTACCACCAATGATTAAGTATTTAGGGTGATACTTGGAGAATCCCCAATCTTTGGGTAGATCTTGTCTTGGCTCATTTTCTTGTTGATGTTGATATTGATCTTCATCTACTCTTGATGAATCACCTTCTTCTTTTTCTTTATCAACTCTCCTTGTAGAATCATCCAATTCCAGCTTTTCAAGAACACCTATAAGATCATCAACAAAAATACCTTTCCTAAAATCAAGTTTACTAGATTCATCAAAAACAACATTCGTAGATTCTTCAACTACCATTGTATTTTTGTTAAAGACTCTATATGCTTTACTAGTGGTGGAATAACCTAAGAAGATTCCTTCATTTGTCTTGGAATCAAATTTCCCAAGATTATCCTTAGTGTTCAAAATATAGCACTTACATCCAAATACTCTTAGGTATGAAATCTTGGGTTTTATACCATTCCAAAGCTCATAAGAAGTTTTATTGAGAATGGGGTCTTTTGAAAACTCTATTTGCAATATAACATGAGGTATTAATGGCTTCGACTCAAAAGTAATTTGGCAAGGAATACTCATTGAGCATAGTTCTACCCATTTCTACCAAAGTTCTATTTTTCCTCTCTACAACACCATTTTGTTGTGGTGTTCTAGGAGTTGAAAAATTATGAAAAACTCTATTCTCCAAACAATAATTTTCAAATAACTAATTTTGAAATTCCTTTCCATGGTCACTTCTAATATAAGATATGAAGTAACCTTTTTCATTTTAAACTCTTTTTGCAAAACTTTTGAAAGCATCAAATGAATCATTCTTATGAGCTGGAAAAGATACCCATGTAAACCTTGAGTAGTCATCTATAAGGACTAGTGCATAATATTTTTCACCCAAGCTAGTACTTCTAGTTGGTCCTATTAAGTCCATATGGATAAGTTGAAGTGGTCTAGATGTACTTACAACATTTTTGGCTTTATGAGAGGCATGGTGTTACTTTCCCATTTGGCATGGACCACATTTCTTAGGTACCTAAGCCTACTTGGGTCCTAGGGGGTTAGAGTTTGAAGGGTCCTTTAATTTAAGGTGAGCCTTCCTAATGAAATAATGAATGTTAATATGTCCAAATTTCATGCAATAATAGCATTGGAGTTTAGACTTAGGAATCTTTCTCCTTTGTACAAATTTGGTATGAGTATGAGGCCTTCTCATACCATGGTAATGTGAATGCATGCATGAACATGTATGATGAGTATGAGTAGAAAATTTTTTATGAGAATAAACATGCTTTTTATTGTAGATGTAGGCATGGTGAGCTCTTTGAGTCTTGGCTCTAGAGCTTTGGGGAGCCTTCCCTTTGCCCTTAGGCTTAGGAGGCTTAGTGCTAGAAGCACTTTTCTTCCCAATTACCTCAATGTTGGAGGTTTGAGGTTGTGTAGCTCTAAGGAATGTAGTTTGAGATGATGAGGAGGCTTCATTGAAGCCTAAACCATGTCTAACTAGTGGTATTCTTTGTGACACAATCAATGTGTCCAAGGCTTATTTTCCTTTATGAAACTTAGAGATTGAGCTTCTAAACTCAATGACTTCTCCTTTAAAGTGTCATTCTCCTTTCTTAATGAAGCCATAGAAGAAGGTGAAGTGGAAAGTCTTTCTACTGAATTTTTGAGTTCTTCATTAGAAGTCCTTAATTCATTTACAATATCACTAAGAGTCTTGTATTCATCTTCTAATTTTGAGCACATTTTCTTATAAATTTTCACTTATGACTTGTACTTGTCACATCTTATAGTTAGAGCCTCTAGAAGCTCTTCATCTATCTCATCAAATTTAAAATCATAATTAGAATGAGAAGAAGTACTTACCTCATTTGAAAAATCTTCTTGTGCCATGAAGCATATGTTGGCAACCTCTCGTTCTTCTTCTTCTTCACTTGAGCTATCATCCCAAATGGCTGAAAAACTTTTCTTCTTCTCCTTGTCCCATCTCTTCTTCTTCTTTAATTTAGGACATTCATACTTGATGTGGCATTGCTTGCCACATGCATAACAAGTGACTTCATTGGATTTCTCTTTTGGATTAGGAGTTGTCTTCTTGAAGCATTTTCTTTCTTTTCTTCTCTTAATCAACTCATTTGTCCTCCTTGAGAGTATTGCTAGCTCCTCCTCTTCCTTGTCACTTTCTTCTTCACTTTAGATGATCTCTACCTCTTTCTCTTTTGTAAAAGGTTTAAGAGCCATAATTTTTCTTTCTTTATTTGGTTTGTCTCATTGGCCTCTTAGCTTCTTCATTTGTTTATCTTTTTGTAAGGCCAACTCATGAGTTAAGAGTTTGCCTATCAACACATCGATTTGAACCTTTCCAATTTTTAGATTAGACTCTTGTATGCTACAAACTATAGCACTAAATTTATCTAGAGGAAGAGTTTTAAGGATTTTTGTGTTAACCTCATAGATAGTAAGAGTTCTTCTAAATTTCTTCATGTTGGTGACAATGGTCAAGGGCCTATTTGCCATTTCTGTGATGGTCTCATTGTCTTTCATCAGGAAGAGTTCCCATTCGGTGACATACATCTCTAAACGGCTTGATTTGACTAGAGTTATGCCTTCATGATAGTTCTTTAAAGTCTTCCAAATGGCATGTGCAGTTTGACAATGTTGCACTCTTCCAATCTTTTCTCTAGAAAGTGAGCTTAGAAGAATAACCATTGCTCTCTTGTTCTTGCCATTTGATTTTTGGTGAGCTTTAACCTATTCTTCCCTTGGTATTAATTCTTTATTACCAGCCATAACTCTGGTGGGTGGCTTCCATTCATTGATTACCACGTCCCAAAGGTCTACCGCATTTATGTCAAGATAGATCTCCATCCTATACTTCCAATGAGTATAGTCTGTTCCATCAAAGTATGGCTTGAGTTATGAGTTGATTAGCACTTATGCCATGATCTTTATTCACCCAATGAAGGTTGATTGTGAAGTGAGGCTATGATACAACTTGTTGACCCTAGGCACCAAGAAGAAGGGGAATGGGGGAGGTTGAATTGGTGTATAAAAATTAAAATTGAAAAAGAGAAGAGAAATGAGATGAGAGGAAACACAAGTTTTATAGTGGTTCGTGTATAATCGACCTTACTTCCACTCCCTAATTCTTAGAAATTAGGTATTCCACTATCTTTCAATGGTGTTTTAAAGCTTACACCAAAATTTTGCATTTATGTTTTGAAGGCTCACACAACAACCTATACACTTGTGTTTTGAGGCTTACACAATAACCTTTACAACTTGTGTTTTAACAAGCTCACACAACAACCTATCTTATTGTTTTGACAGGTTTACACTATAACCTATTACACTTGGTGTTTATGCTCACACCCAACAATGACTTAAAGAATAGAAAAGAGTGAGTAGCAAAGTTGCAAGAGTTTGGGTACAAAGTTATTAATTCTCCTGCATTTACATATATTTGGTGAGGTATTTATAGCCTCTACCTATCGAAGAGATATTGCAATAAAACTGATACAAAATCATCAAAGTGTGCTAGATAGATTTTCGCATTAAATGCTTGACAGTCATGAATCGCTATCGCTACTACTCATTAGTAGTCGCGAATTCTAAATTCCATAAGGAAAACTCCATTTGTGTCTAACGTTTAGTCCACATGGAAGCTTCTGATTAGTTTACCAAAAAAATATAGTCGTTGCCTTTCACCTACTTTCAAAAGTAGCAGTCGTGATTTATCTTGTATAAGACGCGACTTTGTATGTGAATTCCTCTGCCAAAAGTGTTCATCTTCTTCTTTTGGGTTCACGATCGCTACCAATAAGTTTCCATCGTGATTTTTGACTTCCAACAGTTACCTGGGACATTTGTCAAGCTATGATTACTGACTTGATTGCATCTTCAGTTACTTTAAAATTTGTGGTGAGGCAAGCTTTACACTGCGAATTCGTCAATCACTTTTTAAGTTCTTCTTTTGGATGCGTCACAGTCGAGAATGACTCTGCGATTTCATCTATCTGATCTTATAGCAAGTCTTCTTATGGATTGCGGTCGCAAATGTTAGATTGCGATCGTGATTTAGAATTTACTTTACATTCTTTGAAGACTAAGATTTCTATCCAACTTCTAACTTAAAGACTAATAAAAAAGGTTGCAAAACAACACTAAATTGGATCATTAGAAATGATCAAACCCCTTTGTCAAGATCAAAAGAGGTCCAAGACTTAGGGTTAACTACCCTAGTCTAACAGGTGGAAAGCATTATCACTAGTCCTTTTTAGCTCATAAGAATGATACTTTTAATGCTTTCAAAAGTTTTGCAAAAAGAGTTCAAAATGAAAAGGGTTACTTCATTTCTTCTATTAGAAGTGACCATGGGAAAGAAATTTTCAAAATGTGTATTTTGAAACTTATTGTTCGGAGAATGGAGTTTTTCATAATTTTCCAACTCCTAGAACACCATAACAAAATCGTGTTGTGGAGCGAAAAAATAGAACACTAGTAGAAATGGCTAGGACCATGCTCAATTAGTATTCCTTACCAAATTACTTTTGGGTCGAAGCCATTAATACTTCGTGTTATATTGCAAATAGAGTTTTTAAAAGACCCATTCTTAATAAAACATCTTATGAGCTATGGAATGATAGAAAACCTAAGATATCATACCTAAGAGTATTTGGATGTAAGTGCTATATTTTAAACACCAAGGATAATCTTGGGAAATTTGATTCCAATACCAATGAAGGAATATTCTTAGCCTATTCCACCTCTAGCAAGGCATATAGAGTCAAGAGTTCAATGATAGTTAAAAAGTCTATGAATGTTGTCTTCGATGAATATAGTAAACTTGATCTCGGAAAATGTGTTTTTGTTGATGATCTTGTAGGTGACTTTGAAAAACTGAAATTAGAAGACACTAAAACAAGAGAAGATAAAAATAAGGAAGGAGGTGAATCATCAAAAGTAGATGAGGAGCCACAACATCAACAAAAAGATGAGCCAAGCTAAGATCTACCCAATGTTTGGAGATTTTCCAAATATCATCCCAAGGACTTGATCATTGGTGATACCTCCAAGGGTGTAAGTACTAGATTTCAACTTCATCCTTTAGATAATAATCTTGCCTTTGTTTCTTAACTTGAGCCAAAATCAATTGATGAGGGTCTTGATGATGAGAGTTGGGTGCTTGCTATGCAAGAAGAACTCAACCAATTTGAGAGAAATAAGGTATGAGAACTTGTCCCTAGGCCTAAAGAACACTCCATTGTTGGTTGCAAATGGGTGTTTAGGAACAAGTTAGATGAGCAAGGTCTTATCACAAAGAATAAAGCTAGATTGGTTGCTAAGGGATACAACAAAGATGAAGGCATAGATTATGATGAGACTTTTGCCCCCGTTACAAAATTAAAGGCCATTAGGTTACTTTTAGCTTTTGCATGCCACATGAATTTTAAGTTTTTTCAAATGGATGTTGAAAGTGCATTTTTGAATGGAATTATTAAGGAGAAATTCTATGTTGAACAACTTATTGGTTTTGAATCACATTGTTTTTCAAATCATGTTTTTAAATTGAACAAAGCCTTATATGGATTAAAACAAGCTCCAAGAGCTTAGTATGAAAGACTTAGTTCATTTCTTTTGAAGAATGATTTTGAAAAAGGATAGGTGGACACCACACTATTTGTTAAAAAGCACAAGCATAATACACTAATTGTATAAATCTATGTTGATGATATCATTTTTGGTGCTACTAATAAGTCTTTTTGTGATGATTTTGCTAAGTGTATGACTAGGGAATTTGAAATGAGCATGATGGGAGAGCTCAAGTTCTTTCTCAGTCTACATATCTAGCAAACCAAAGAAGGGATCTTCATTAAGCAAGCCAAATACAAAAGGGAGATACTCAAGAAGTTTAGCATGGATGGTTACAAAGTAGCCAAAACCCCATGAGTGGTACCATCAAGCTAGACAAAGATGAATCAAGTAAGACAGTAGATGAAAAGAGATATCAAGGTATGATCAGATCTCCACTTTATCTTACTACTTCTAGGCCAGATATCATGTTTAGTGCATGTATGTGTGTTAGGTTCCAATCCTCTCCTATAGAGTCTCATTTAAATGTTGTTAAGAGAATTTTTAAGTATTTGCATGGCACAATTCATTAAAGGTTATGGTATCTTAGGGATTCATTCTTGAGTCTCATAAAATATTCAGATACAGATTATGCGGGTAGTTTATTAGATAGAAAAAGCACTTTTGGGACTTGCCAATTTATAAGAGAATGCCTAGTTTCTTAGTTTAGCAAAAAGTAAGTGTCGGTTGCCTTATCCACCGCAGAAGCTGAGTATGTTGTTGCGAGTTATTGTTGCACCCAAGTTCTTTGCATGAAATAACAATTGAAGGATTTTAGCAAAGTGATTGATCACATTCCTATTAAGTGTGATAACACTAGTGCTATTAATCTTTTTAACAACCCCATCCAACACTCTAGGAGCAAACACATATATATTAGACACCTTTTCCTTAGAGATCATATGCAAAAGGATGATGTTGTGTTATAGTTTATTGACACAAATCATCAACTTGCAAATATTTTCACTAAACCTCTTAATGAAGAAAGATTGAACTTCATGAAGAGAGAATTAAGAATGCTTGATGGAAGCTCCCTAAAGTGAAATATTTGATCTTATGCATGATTGCTATGTGTGTTGATTGTTTGTCTTATGTTTTCTTTATGACATATTCCAAGTATATCATAATTTTGATTCTTTCAAATCTTATTTTTTGATTCTTATTTTTGTTGACTTCTAATTTGCGATCGATATCTTATCTTCATGGTCATGAATTACAAGTCCTAGTCACCTGGCTGTCAAACATCAAATAGTGGTCATGAGAATCAAGCTCCATTGCTAATTTTAACCGAGAATTCAAATTTTTGACTATTATAGCGCATACCCCCGATGAAAATTTGTCTGTTACTCACATTTTTTTGAAATCGCGATCGCGATCCTAGAATTCACGGTCGTGAATTTGAGTAACTGTTAAGCCATTAAGTGATTTGACTGCCAACTGTTTTCAACTCTTCATTAATCCATTTCTATCCATTTGTGCACCCCTTCAATGGCTTTATAAACCTTCTAAATAGTGATTTTTATCACTTCATCCTACTCCCAAACTCTTATCCTTCCAAATCTCTCTAAACTCCCTCTTCAATCTTTAATTCTGTTCATTTTCAGTAATGGCTCATAAAAAGATCTTAAAAGCAAATAAGCATAAGGATGTGGCTTAGCCATCTGCATCTCTTGCACTTCACCTAATGAAGGGCATCACTAAGGAGGAGAAAAAGCAATACAAAGCAAATTCTTCCAAGATCATCCTCCCCAACAAGATTCCTTCTACCTTTCTATTAGAGACTTTGGGCATCAATGTAGAGATTCGTGTTTTCCTCTACAACTTGGGCTGGAATGAGTTCATATTTCGGGATGAACTCGATTATGAAGAAGTTGCGAGGGAATTCATGTGCACGGTCTAATTAAGTCGCAAAGCTGATTCTTGAGCTGGGCAATACGAGTTAGTATTTTGGGCTTTTGGCGATCCTTTTTATATTACCTTTGAACAACTTTCCTTCATCTTCAATCTTTAAGTTAGAGAAAACATTCCTTTTATCATCTCTACACTTGATGTTATTTATTCTGAATTCTAGTTGGAAATTTCTATTGAAACTAAACACGACCCCAGAACCTCATTAGCCAAACACATTAAAACCCTACCCCTTTGGATACTCCATTGTATCATCACATTTTCCATAAATACTAGAAGTGATGGTAATGAGAAAGTATCACAAAAAGACTTAACATTTCTTTTTTGCATTGTTAAAAACAAACCAATTCAAGCTGGCCGGTATCTTGTGCATCAATTGATCCACATGAGTACTAAACACAAAAGCCAATTCCTTTTGCCTTCTAACATTACTACGATATATCGCTTTGTATGGGCACTTGATGAGGAAAATGAAAAATTCCTTACCATGAAATTGTTTCCTTCTCAGAACTTTCTTGACCTCACTTACCTTTTCAACACCAAAGCCATACACCCGGATACATATGCCTATACACTGGGTGCTATTAGGGCCAAGAAAATGGAAAGCTCCCAAGCCTCTAAGAGAAAGAGGCTCATCATTAAAGAAGGAGCACCTTCAGTCCCCCCTCTTCAATCAAAACCTAAATCGAAACTGTCCCTTGCCACTATTAATAGAAAATTAGACAAGATGATGAGAATGATAAAAAGGAGATTCCTATTTCTCTCACATCTTCATAGTGACATCGTGGATTTTCAAGAAAAGTTGGGTGTTCCTCCTTGCCATCTTTCGGACTACACAAAATTCAAAGATACTCAAGAAAAAGAGGGCAATGAAGAAGTTGAGGATGGGGATGAAGCAGAAAGTGCCAACAATGAGGAAATAGAAGAAACTTTTGGAGATGATGATGACTCTCCAACTTTCTAGACTAGGGATTCCTTCCATTTTCCTTTTTTGTTTTTAATTGAAAAACTTATGATCCCATAATTGTTTATAAATAAATAAGATATGTTTCTTTGCAATTCCTTATCTTGTGTGATTGATGGAATTTACTTTTATTGCATTCTTATTAATTTTACTCCTTATGAACACTTATCTATTTGTTATGCATATATTCTTTTTCTTTATGCACATTCTTTTTTATCTTGCCAAAGGGAGAAAGATAGCAACAAGAAAGAATCTAAGTCTAAGGGGAAGAGAAAATAACTTGCAAATAATATCCAAAGTTGAAAGGGAGTATTATACTTAGGATTTATAGAAATTTCACTTTGATTGATTGAATGCCATACTTAGGAAATTTCACCTTAAGCATTCATTGAATCATATTACACTCCAACTTCACATTTCTGCATTATTTTCCCTTAGGATCAATCTAAGTTGTCAAAATCAAAAAGGGGGAGATTGTTGGACTAGGATGGTTAATCCTAAGTCTTTGACCTCTTTTGATCTTGAGAAAGGAGATTGATCAATCCTAATGTTTCAATTGAGTGTTGTTTTGCAAAATTAAGTTAGATTTTCAAGTAGAAGTTGGATAGAGCTCATAATCTTCAAGAAGGCAAAGTTCATTCAAATTAGTAGTCAGTGACTTATAATTTACGACCACAACTTAGTTCAAGAACAGGGCGAAACAAAGCCAGACGAATTCGCGGGCATCATCTCTATCGCAAGTCATCCAAAGATGGGAGTGTCAAACTCACAGAGAAATTCAGAGTTAGTGTCGCATCTTAATTGTGACCTCGAATTTCATAGTGACTAAGAAGGGAACCAAATCCACAACCACAACATGCCAAGTGTCAAAGGTATCCATTGAAGAATAAAATTCATGAGGGCGACATTTTAGGTAACGACTGCAATTCACGAAGATGAAGATTGTCTTACAAACAGAAGAATTTGCATCCTAAGTCGTGCCCTGTACAAAGAATAATTGCGACCATGACTTTTGTGGGCAGTTAGAAAGCAACAACTA
This sequence comes from Omphalea diandra, assembly GCA_949677035.1. Classification (NCBI taxonomy): domain Eukaryota; kingdom Viridiplantae; phylum Streptophyta; class Magnoliopsida; order Malpighiales; family Euphorbiaceae; genus Omphalea; species Omphalea diandra. Next base: position 8,494 of record CATIWR010068182.1, on the reverse strand, counting down.
TATTTTCTTAATGGACAAATGAGGAGATGACATGTTGACTAGCCGTTAGACATAAACGGGGTTTTTAGCCGCAATTTTTAGCCTCCGTATGAAAATTGGAATGTTGCGACTGTGAATCCTCAGTAGCGACCATGACTCTTGCCTGTTATGCAATTAATACAGAATCTGTCAGGCATGATTTAGAGATTTAATGAGCTTCATAGTATAACGTCTCTTTGGTGGGTATGGGCTATAAATACTCCATCAAACAGATGTAAATGCAAGAGAATTCATTAACTTGTAAAAAATTGTTGCACTTTTCCTACTCATTATTTTAATTCTTTAAGTGATTGTTTGGTGTGAGCATAAACACTAATTGTAATAGGTTCAATGTGAGCCTACAACAACAATAGAGAAAGGTTTTAGTGTGAGCCTATGAAAACATTTAAGAGAGGTTTTAGTGTTAGCCTTAAAAAACACTTATAAAAAAGGTTGTTGTGTGAGCCTTGAAAACACAAATTGTAAAAATTAGGTATGAGCTTAGAAGCACCATTTGAAGTGAGTGAAACACCCAATTACATAGAATTAGGAGTGGACGGAGGGTTGATTAATACTCGAACCACTATAAATTTTGTGTCTTCTTTTTTACTCTTCATTTATCCTCATTTTAATTTTTTTTAAACACCAAGTCAGACCCCCTTCCCCTTCTTGGTGCTCAGAGCCAACAATGACTTGTCTATTTGATTGATACTTTTGATACTTGTTTGACTAGCCTTGATAAGGTTTTAAAATGATGTGAAGAAATTAATCTTGTGCTTAATTAGGAAAGTGCCATTTGATGGTACGAGATGGCTTCGTGATTATACATAAAATTACATCCAAAGGCATTGAAGTAGATTGGGCAAAGATTGAAGACATAGAAAAATTACCTCCTCTAACATCCATGATGGGGATAAGGTGCTTTTTAGGTCATGTGAGGTTTATTTGCAGTTCATCAAGGATTTTTTAGAAAGTTCTAAACCTTTTTGTGATCTTTTAGCTAAGGATGTTCCTTTTACCTTTATTGATGATTGTTTAAATGCTTTTCACATGTTAAAAAAAAGAACTCACTCTTATGTCAATCATTATAAAGCCAGAATGATCCTTGCTATTTAAGTTGATATGTGATGCAAGTGGCTATGTCATTGGAGCTATTTTAGGGCAAAGGAAGGATAAAAAAGCTTCATGTCATATACTATGTAAGTCAGACTCTCAATGATGCCCAACTCAATTATGCCACTATGGAAAAAGAACTCTTAGCCAGTGTGTTTGCCTTTGATAAATTTTGTTCTTATTTGCTTAGTTCTAAAGTCATTTATTTGTATTGATCATGCATTGATTTGCTACTTACTAGCCAAAAAGGATGCAAAGCCAAGTCTTATATGATGGATTCTTTTGCTCTAAGAGTTTGACTTAGAGATCAAGGACAATAAAGGCATAAAGAACTTGGTTACCATTCATCTCTCATGCTTAAATCATCTCATAGGGGAGGAGGAAAATGTCCCTATCAATGAGAACTTCCTAGATGAGCAACTGTTCCTCCTAAAAGCTATCTAAAACCCATGGAATGCTAACTTTGTAAATTATTTGGTAATTGACATAATTCCTCACGATTTTAATTCCCATCAAAAGAAAAAGTTTTTACATAATGTGAAATTTTATTTTTGAGACAAACCTTATTTCTTTAAAGAATGGGCCAATGGTATTATAAGAAGGTGTGTACCAAAGGAGGAGATGGGAGATATTTTACTCCATTGCCATACCTGAGAATACAGAGGATATTTTAGTCCATCAAAAATCATGGCTAAGGTATTACAAAGTGAATTTTTTTTGGCCCTCATTATTTACTAATTCTTTTGCTTTTATCAAGTCTTGCGACAGGTGCCAAAGAATAGCTAATATCTAAAAAAGAAATAAGACGCCTATGAACTCCATGATTGAACTAGAGTTATTTGACATTTGGGAAATTAACTTTATAGGCCCCTTTTTAAAGTCCTTTAGGAGCCAATGCATTTTAGTGATGGTTATTTACATCTTTAAATTGGTTGAAGCCATAGCTACCCTGAATAATTATGCCAAGATGGTGCTCCAATTTTAAAGAAACATATCATCACAACCTTTAAAGCCCCGTACACGATAATGATAGGGGGGTCACATTTTTGCAACCAACAGTTTAAGTCCTTACTCAAGAAGTATGGAGTGATGCATAAGATTACAAAGCATTACCATCCTTAAACGAGTATCAAAATGGAGGTGACTAATAGGGCAATCAAGCATATTCTCAAAAAGATAGTCAACTCTTTAAGGAAGAATTAGACATTGAAGCTCTTAGATGAACTTTGGGCATATAGGAGCACCTAGAAGACACCAATTAGTACCACTCCTTATTGTTTGGTGTTTGGGAAAACTTGTCACTTGCTGATAGAATTGGAGCATTGAGCATTTAAGGCAATAAAGTCTTTTTTTTAGAAAACTTAGGTCTTAATGGTTGTTCCCATTCACCATAGCTAAGATTTATCCTTATAGAGCTATAGAGATAAACAATTCTAGGGGTGAGGCATAAAGCTACAACTTTTATATTTTGCACTTTCTCTAATTCTTCTTATAGGGTTATGAAATCATGGGTACAAAATTATGCTCTGACAACAAAATCAACACAATCAGCTCTTGTTCTTTTGAATTTCAACTTCCATCTAAAAGTTCTACCTCAAATACTTCATAATTCTTTCTAACCATGCATGATTAATATGTCATAAGGGGTTAATTTCATTTGACAAGAAGATAAATTAACTTACCTATTGTCCCAGAACCAGAAAACCTTAGGCTTCCTCCTTAGGCATCTCACTCTTCTCCCTCTCCTTCTTAGGAAGCAAGACATGGCAACCTTGACTTTTTGGGCGAAGGTTGTGAGAGCATTTTCAAGTGTGGGGGGGATGGTTGAGTGTCACTCAATATGCTTGATGAGCAAAATATACATAGCTGATTTCGTGAGCAAATGTCATCTAAGATATGGAAATGGGCATTGTTATCATCCATAGAAGATTATAAAGATTCAAAGACTGGTGGACGATTTTTAAGAAATGAGGCCATTTAGAAAATACAACTCCATAAATCACTCATGAGTTTATAGATGTGTTGGGGATATTGTTTACACTAGGTCTCATTTTGGTGGGTACTTAGGCTTAGGCCTTCTATATGTGGTAGAAGTGGCCTTGGAGACCCCATTTAATAGCTAGATGTTGGGTTTAGAACGTGGGGGACTTTGATGAATGTGTAATAGGCGTCTTTGAAAAATCTAGAGCCTATTTAGGATTTGGTCCATAGTGATAACAAATGGAAATTAGGGGTAGAGTTTGTATATACATGTAATACTTTATGGATAAACTTTGTATTCAACTAGGATTCTTGTATAATGATTGCATATAAACCAAGTTGATGTACAAAGAAAGGGTTTCGAATCATTTATAGAAATACATAATATTTTTCCCAGATTTCTTTATCTCTTATTCTCCTGTGTTCTTGGTTGACAATAATTCTCGCCTAAATACCAATTGAGTTGACGGTTTTGCCTATATATTCATCATTTGATTGACAGTTTCACACTTATATATCATATCCAATTGATTCCGGTCAATTGTTAATTTTTCTGTTTGTTCTTGAGATTTGATATTGACAGTACCTAGCTACTGGACCCAATCATTATTGAATTTTTCTCTTGAGATTTCAGAGGCAAACATAGGCAAAAGCAGGGGAAATAGTCCAATTGTAACCCTATTTTAAACAATCTCTATAGAAAGAAAACAACATCACTCATAAAATACCAAAGATAGGAAGATGATGACTCAAAGAAAAAGCATTATGAACATAACAATTACGCTAAAAGGACATCAAAAGAGAAAAGATTTTTGAGAGAAAAGAAAATATTTTAAAGCATCTTCTTTTAAGACAATTTTTATTTGGGTTCTTATCTTTTGTTGTAGTTCTACATGATAGACTAATGTTATGTGAAAAGAAAGATCGCAACAACAAAGAAAAGCATACTAAACATAACTATTACACTCAAACCTAATAGCAGACGGAAACAACAATTGTTTTTGCCGCCTTCTTTTAAGCTAAATTTTCTTTGGGTTCTTTTCTTTCCTACGATTGTAAATGGGATTCAATAGATTTAAGATTGTAGGATATGTATATACATCATTATCATGTTGCGTTTTGGTTTCCTTAAATGCAAATTTTCGAAAATGATGATTTTTTATCTAACTCAAAAAAGCCCCAAATTCACCTGAAAATAATTCTATTTCATCTTAGACTATGAGTCAATTTGAATTTATCTAACCTTGATTACATTTAATTATTTAAAATAATTAAAATTTATTTAAAAATTAAACTAATATTACTTATGTAAAATAAAAGCAAATTTAAAAATAAATAAAGCCAATCCGAAACTTGAAACAATTTGAATTTCTTTATGTGTCTTGTCTTGACGATCAAATTGATATATAATCTGAAGTGATATGATTTGAACTCACCTGAAAAAAATGTAACCCATCTATTTGTCACCTTTATAAATAGGGGTGAACAAATCGTTCAGGTTTTGGTTTTTACTAAAATCAGCCAAACCAAATTTTATATTTACAAAGCAAAATGAACTAAAATTTTGAAAAAATCCAATAAAAAGAACCTAATAAACCAAATTTTACAGATATACAAATTGAACCAAACTGAGCTTATAAAATTTTGGTTTGATTCAATTTAATTAAATTATATATATTTTAAATTTGGTTTGATTCAAATTAGTTTGATTTATTAATAATTTTGTTTTATTCGGTTTATTTGATTTTTTATATTAAAAAATGAACCAAAAATTGAAAACTAAATTTTTTTAAAATGAAATCAAACCAAACTAAATTTGTTAAAAGATTAAACTGACCTAATCGAACCAAATCAGTTCAATGATTTTTTCGATCTGATCCGATTTTTGCTCACCCCTATCTATAAATGACCAATTTGAATGCCCATTTTGGCAAATATTGTAAAATGTTCAAAAAATGAAATCACATATTTTTTATAAAATTTAAATTGCAATAAACACAAAGCAACATGGATTATTAAAAAAAAAAACAAGGGAAGAGAGGGAGAGGGGTGGTGCGTGAGATATCTGACATGGTGCGAGAGCTGAGTTGGAGTTGAGTTGTATTGTATCCTTTTATTTACATATATATATAAATATCCTTTTACGCTTAACATATTCATGATAAATTACGATGGTTTGATTGTAGAATTCTGATTGAAAAATTATAACAAATGTTGAATTTTGATATTTAGTTTGGACTGAAATGTTATATTATCAGGAAAGTTTAATTTCTAAAATGATAAGACATATATATATATATTCATCTAAACGAGAAAATATTTTACAATTTCAAGGATTAAAAATTACATTCTCACAGAAAAATTTTAAAAATAAATAGGCAATAACGTATTTAACTCCTATAATATTTGGACAAATATCTTATTTATTATTATTTATAAAAACAAAAGGTATATAATTTTATTTAAAAATTATAGACTATAATATGAGCAAATAATTAAGAAAATCTGCTTATTGGAGTAAACACTTAGAGAGTATTTCTAAATACATCTCTCGTTTCAGCGATGCATCCTTAAAATCACCCTAAAGGGATTTAGGAGGCAATTAAAAATCTTTATATATATATATATATATATATCATGAAATTTATGAAAAAATGAAAAAAAATCAAACTAGTATATTCTCTACACGTGTAAACTTCAATTTGATAGGACATTCTGTAAATTGAAAAGTATAGCCATACTAATTGATTTGATCAATTCTAATTGATTTTTCAATTTTAATCAATTATTTAGCTTTGTTTCCTAACACTTAGAGAATCATCGCAATAAATTAGTAGATGAGATATTTAAAAGAAAATGTGAGTAAGCTATATTCGTAGATGGGATACTCAAAAAAGAAAAAAAGAAAAAAAAAAAAAAAGAGTAGATGAGAATGAGGTTATATCAGAAATTTGGAATAAATGTCAGGATTCCAATTTCATATCTATTCCCTTAAATACCAAAACAATGCAAGTGTTGCTCAAGAAAAAAAAATAAAAAACAGAAAATAGTTCTTCAATTAAAGATTTCCAATTCTGACCTCACCCAACCTACAAGCGTACCATAATTTTCATCTTGGAATCCATAAGGAATTAAATATAAAAATATATTTGATATGCTAAACTCTTGCTATTATTTCTTTTTCTTGCTAACCAGTTGGCAATATGCAATAATGCTTTTAACCAGGCATGTGTTGGTTCCATGGTTCTTATTTTCCAGACAAGTGTTACCAATCCTCAATTGTTCTTCTCTGGCATGTTTGAAATCAATAGGAGAAGGCAGTCATGGATCTCCAATTTCTGATATCCTGAACTGTAAATATTATGATAGTTCAATTACCATGAGAAAATAAATAGTAGAATTAGGAGGGATTCGAAAGGGAACATGGGATTCAAGTCCACGTTGTTGAATAATTATAGCAGTACCAGCCTGGTGTCAAGGCATACATACAAAGTCCTCAAGCATCTCCAGTATAGCAATCCGAAATTTTTGGAAAGCTAGATGATGAACGCAAATCCAAAAATTCAGAAACTGAGCAGCAGTAGCTACTGTAAGAAAAATAGAGAAAAAAAAAATTAGAGATTTCACCAAGTCATAATTAACTATTGCTCATATAATTCACAGCCAAATATTTGAATATGATATCTGTGTTCCTTTCTGTATTTAGCGTGTGATAAAAAAATTCAATCCATATTCAATTCAAATTTACACCTACCCAGTCCTGGACCCTGATTGATTCTAACCTTGGAAGAAGCCACCTAAAGTAACTTGCCGATGAACCTTTGCCAAAAGAAAACAGTGCAATCGTCGTTAGTTTTTATCAACAAACGAGTGGCATACACCACAAAAATGAAGGTACGAACCTGCAGAAAGTGCAAGAAATTCTTTAAATCATAGTCCGCAGTTGCCTGCCGTTCCATTGAATCCTTCTGTTATCAACTTTAATAATTGGGATGTGAGCAATTAAGGGCCAATCTGTGTCTATGTTGTTGTTGCATCTTTTTGACAGCTCAGGACAATCTAAGATCTCCAAATTTTGCAGTGAGGTGAGGCAGGGCATCCATTGTGGTAAGGACATCAAATTAGAACACATGGAGATCGTAAGCCAGCTTAGAGTGGTAATATGTTGAAGTCCGTCCGTTCGGTAAAGATACCAATTTTGGAATGTCTTTGATATGTAAAGAACGGAGACTTCTTAGACTTTGCCATTGTGTACATTTGCCATTCTCATTGTCGGACACTTCCGGCTCCTTGCACCCTGTAATCACAAAATGCTCAAGAGAGGTTAGAAATGGCAGAGCTTGAGATAGAGTCTTTAGTCTTGGGCAATCCTCAATTCCTAGCTTTTTGAGAGGAGTGAGATTCTGCAGCAAGTCTTCTCGTAGAAATTCTAGGTTATGAATATTCTCAATGACTAGCTCTACTACCGGAACTGTAATCTTTATTATCTGCTCCATCGATTTCCTGCTAGTATCGGTCAATTTGACAAATCCCAGAGGTGAAGCGATCGGTGGCATTGTAGTTAGGTTGGGACAAGAAGTGATATTCAACATAGAGAGACAATGAAACTGGGGCAGCTTTGCCGTGCTTGTTGATATTGATGACAATTCCATCTTCCACCATCCCTTCGGAGTAAGGCAGTTTGAGTGCTCAAGACTTTCTAAGAAAGGAGGAAGAAATAATGTAGATGCTGATGCCGATGTCAATTCTCCATCATCTATACACTCCAAACAAGGTAATTCCGAAATCCATAAATCTTTAAGACAAGGGAATTGACCCAAAGGAGGGAGGTGCCGGCAGTTTTTTCAATCATGGAATGAAATGGACACTAGATTTCTGAGGAAGCAAAGCCAGCTTGGGAACTTCACTCCTCTATACCCTTCCATGTGTAGACCTTTCAAATTCAAGTGTGGTTGCGAGGCTTCAGATTCAATTTCATCACTATTGACATCATCATCATCCTCTTTGTTCCATAAAAAACTCAAGCATTGAAGATGTTTCTTTTCCTTCAAGTTGGCTGCCTTGAATTCTATTACAGTGTTTTTCACATATGGCAAGTTAGCAATTTCTAGCACTCCCCTCAAGTTGTTCAAGCCATGTAAGTCGCTAAGTCTACCAGTTTCCTTTGAGGCAGAATCATCATTTGCCACCACAAATATTGACAAAACTTGGAGGGAAGTCGTTTGTTCAAGCCCTGATGGCATATGAGTTAAACCAAAACATCCCATAATGTCAAGCAGCCTAAGATATACCAATTCTGTGATTCCTTTTGGCAATTTTTTAAGGCCTGTACAATCCACTAGCTTGAGCACTTGCAAGTTCTGCAGTCTAGATATTGAATTAG
>CATIWR010068175.1:0-20324 GCA_949677035.1 Omphalea diandra | reverse complement strand
GAGAAGCGGAATCATGATTCAATCCACTTTCAACGGTGAAAACAGGAGTCTTGTCTCATCGCAAGCTCAGAAGTAGTCAAACTTAACAGGAAGCTACAGATTCTCCTTCCAAATCAAATTAGAAGCCACTTCCAAATGTGTCGAACTGTGCAAGAAGAATGTGGAGAAGCCCATCATAAGTTGGTGGAAGTGGGAACCATCCTCGCTTCTGTTTGTCTATGTATCATTTTCTTCCATTCACACAAGCAATGTGAAATGGCAAAACCTTTGGTATGTGCTTCTATGGGTTACGCTGACTCCTGATTTTTTTTTTATTTAATTTTTTATTTTTAAAATTATATTATTTAATTCTTTATTTTCAATTTTATTAGACAAATATATTTTTTTATTAATATCATATGAAACATCTATTATATTTTTAATTTTATATTAAAATTTTCATTTTTACTAAAATTTTTTTAATTAAAAAATTCATTCATAAAGTCGATAACGAAATCTCAAAAATATCACAACCAACGTTCATAAAATCGCAAACTCATTCGGCACTCGTTCCCAAACTCAATTCAATAAACAAAATAAATAACTCCTCTCGCCAAATAAAATCCAACCTTCTTCAAGCAGCAATTGGTCCAAATCCACCGCAACTGCCTCAACGGTTTCTTTTTGGCCAGTAAATGCGAGACCATCAACGACGAAATCTTAGAATGTCAAAATCCAAATTCATTCCTCAAGAAGTGGTGCAAATCCATAGCAGTATTCGCATCCTTGACGCTCAAACACTCCAGTATCCGATCAACCTGACCACAATTCAACATCGAAACAGGCTTCTGAAATAAACACCGTCAGCAAATCTTTTAAAACCTAAGGACCTAAGATCGAAGAGAACTGCGTGAATGAAATTCGGAAAGACGGAGGCCGTAATGATGGTGGGTTCGTCGCCGAGAGATGCAGTGATGGAGAGGAAAAGAAGTTTGGACAGCATGAGAGAAGAGGGAGAGAAGTTGCGGATTGAAAGGGTAATGGAGGGGCTTTCTCCGTTTAAGAAGCAAGTGTGATTCAAGAAAAAAAAAAAAAGATAAATCATTGAAAAATCAACTGAATTATAGATTTGAAATCCATTTGAGAAGCATGTGTAACTCTCGTCCTACTGGATTTGTTTTGATTGGAATAAAATTTTTACAATAATAGATGATGGTGATAAGAAAATTGATATTTGCCCAAATGGAAATCACAAGAAAAATAAAAGAAGAAAATTTGATGTGTTTGGCTAATATTGTTTTCTTTACAAGGTGGGTAATATTCAAATTTTAATAAATTTAAGATAAGTTTGTTGTTTTTCTTTAGTTGACCAATATTAAAAGCATTAAAAATTTAATAGAAGAACTATATAGTTTAATAGAATAAAAATATAAAATTGTTTTAATATAATATATGAAAGTGAAAGACTAGATAATTAAGTTTAATATAAAAAAAAAAGCTAAGAAAAATCAGTGTATTTAACCTTCTATATGTATTATATTTCCTTAGTACTAACAATATTTTCATGTCTCCCATTTTTTCTTCAAAAAAAAAAAAATGTTGTCATATTCAATTTTTTTAAAATCATATTACAAACTGACTTGATCAATTGGTCAATTTTCGATTCAATTAGTTCAATTGCTCCAACTTAATTAGTTAATTTTTTTATTTTTTAAATGATACATAATATTTAAAAATTTAAAAATATATATATCAATGATAAAGTAATAAAATATATTTTTAACATTTAAACTTGAATAAAAGTGTAATTTTAAAGTTTTTATTTTTCATAAAACAATATATATTTGATCCACATTTTCGATTTTAGTTAGTTTTGTCGATTTTGATTGATTTTTTTATTCTGACTTTTTTTATTGATCAGTTTTGAACACTACATCAAACTAAACTACTAGTTAATTCTCAAATTTAGTGATCTAACTAATCGATATGATCTTATTCTAAAAACATAGGTCATATCTACTCTAATGGATCATTTAGTTTGCAAAAAAAAAAAAACATTTTTCTTAAATTAGAATGGCAATAAATGATTCTAATTTTCATATTTAATTTGACTAAAAATACATCATAGTCCAAATGGCATTCCTTCAAATAAAGAAATGATCCATTAAAAATTTAACAAAAAAATCGATTCTGATTTTTTCAATGAATCAAACATTTAAAAAAATAGTATTTTTTTTTCTATTTTACTTATTCTCGATTCTAAAATTTAACCAGACATAAGCCTAAATTGATTAAGAAAATGTATGCTCCTGAGACTAGCATCCTTGTTAAAGTTCAGAAATCAGAGACAAAAGGTTTAAATCTCCTATGAAGAGATCTTATCTTAGGTTCGGAGTTCGTTTCATAATATGGGAACGCCAAAAGCTAAAAGGAATAACTACGTACGGGTTGATAACAAAGAGTTAAAAAGTCTGCAACATCTTTCCGGAGACGTCTAAACAAGCACAGTTAAGATATATCAGCAAATCCTAACGTGCGAAAGCAAGCAATGCAAGTTGCGTCCAAACACTGAACTTGGAAAGAGCAAATTTCCCATCCACTCGAGAGCTAAGAAGACCGCAATGAAACCCACATCCAACGGGAAAGCTTACAGTTTGATCTTAAATGAATTGCTTTCATGCAAGAACATCTGTCACAAGCACACAGGGAACCGAAATTGGGATAAAATGGACTGATCAAAGACCTGAAAAGTTGCCCAAACGTTGACATGAAAATTATTTTTTCCAAAAACGAAATCTGATTGGTCTTTCCGTAAAACATCATCAACATGAGAAACACCGAGGGAAACCTTAAAATCATTTTGGAGAGGGAGATTTACATGCACTTCCTACAGCCGACAATGCCTCAATTCTCGCATATGATATCAAAACCAAAATTTTACATGAATATCACCTTGGAGTTGGTGAGATGATTCTCAGCCCCCTGCCTTTGTTGGACCTAGGTTATCAGATACACGAATTGGGGAGAAACAAATGAAACAAAATCAAAATCTGGGCAACAAAACAATGGATGAAAATATGAATTTTTTTTTTTTGTATATTACAATAAAAAATCTTGTTTGTACAATTCCTAGGGCTTAAATATTTGCCATTCACTATTCAATATAAAAGTGTTTATATTCTCTTCACAAAAACTGCATGGCCAATCTCGAGGTATACTCAAAACTAAAACAAAGAAGCTATAAAGTTTACAACTAGCTAATCAGAATGGGCATATCAGTAGCATCCTCTAATCTAAGTCCTATTACATTAAATTCAAACAATAAGTTCTAAAACAATCTACCACACATCCAGACTTCAGGAATTTCAAGCCATAACACAATCCACAACATTGATTTGATGATCAAGTGTTAATTAACTGAAACACAAATGACAAAAGGAAACTAACTTCTTAAAACCAAAAATTCCTCTTCTACATCAACGCAAGCAAAGAGCAGGTGCCACATATTCTCTGACATAGAAGGTTGACGTCCTTATCAGCTCTAATGAAAAACTTGGAACTCTGTTGCACAGCCTTGATTCTCAAAATCATATGCCCTTCAAGCTATAAATAAAACAAATGCATGAGAAACATCCACTCAGCATAACACAGTCCAGAAAGCAGCAAAACCTTTAACAAGGGCGAAGATTAATCACTTTCACCAAAAAAAAAAAAAAGATGTTTCAAGGAAAAAACTTGGTTAAAATCACCAAGTTATATAATGACATTTATGTGACAGGCATACACTCGTAGCATTGTCATTGCACATCAACTATGACCAGACCTTGACTAAGGGACATATAAAAATAATTAGGTGAGAAAGGAGGCAAGGTCTTAACATGCAAAAAAAGCCTGACTAATACAGAAGCGATCATGCCTCATTCTGCAGAACTTCACATTGAAGATAGATTTCATCTCATATCACATGAGCAAATATTTAAATTAACGAACATATGTAAAGGAAAAGATAAACAACTTCCACCGCAAGAGGGCAAAAAATTTTGGTGTTCAATGAATTTTATACAGACTATGCAAATAGAGACTAGCACATGATCAAACTAGAATTACTTCATTTCAAATGCCTGCACAAATTGGAATGTCCAATTACATTATTAATCATCATCAAAACTCCAAATAACCATTCTTCTTTTAAGTCTTCAGCTTATAGCTTCAAGCAGTGTGAACTAAATAGGACATGCAAGGCTGTTGTTGATAACATAAACATTGCCACAATATGCCCTTCACTTCCAACCATATCGCTTTCAACATTATCTCAATCAGAAGGTCTAAAAAACTTCAGCAATCAACAAAAGAAGTTTGATTTCAAAATAATAGGGTTGGACATAAAATAAAATATTAAAAAATTAAAGGAGAAAGTGAAGACTGAAAAATTTACAAACTTTTGGCAAATCTAAACTATAAGAGCAGTTCAGACTTCAAAGTGAGGGAAGAGAAGAGCTAGCTGACAATTATATACAAAAATTAATTTTGAAAAGGAACTGAGTTTGGGTGGGTGAAGGAGAAAATAGAGAGACAGATAAACAAATTCAAGAGCTTTTCACGCTACAAAACCAAAGTCAAATACCTGTTCAAATACTCTACAAGTGAAGAGCTAGCTGACAATTATATACAAAATTTTCTTTGATTACATACATCAGTTCAGTAAGTTTGAAGTCACCTAGAAGACAAAAATTGGAAATGAAAGCACCCGGATCTACAAGCAGAAAACAACAAAATTGAAATAAAAAATTAGAGCTAAGGAACTTACTTTTTGCACAATAACAGAACCATGCTGCCACTGGAAGAAGCATACAAAGAAACTTCAGGCAATGAACTGAGAACCACCATTCATAAATGAAGAACCCAAGAACACCTCTTGAAAGAGATTGGAAATAAATTTGACACACAAAGTTTGTTTACTCTTTGAATTTTGCTTCTAATGCAAGTTTCAAAAATAGGCACTTTACTAGGTTACTCTGAAGTAAGGCGTCTTCTCTTCCCATAATCAGCATCTCTTGATCTTGAACGATGCTCCTCCTCTTGTGATAATCTTGATTTGCTGTGAGTCCTTGATGATCTACCCCTGCCCCAATCATCATCATGCTCCACTTCACGGTCCCTATAGCTATGATGATCAGAATATCTATCCCTGTCTTCTCTGTAACGATCACGGTCCCTGTCCCGATCACGATCCCTTTCACGTTCACGTTCACGATCTCGAGAACGTTCCCTATCCCTTTCACGCTCCCTCTCCCTTTCTCGACCAATATCCCTGTCATCGCGATGCCTTCTCTCTGACCAGTCATGATCATGACCACCCAAATCTTTTTCTCTAGGCATGTCTCTATCATATCCTGCTTCCCTATCCTCTCGGTACCTTCGATCAGAAGATCCAGAACAGTCTCTTTCAGAAGCTCTATCTTTTTCCTTCATCGTGTTCTGCCAACCTCCTCTATCATGACTGACCTCACCATACTGATGATCAGATGCAGCTTCTTCACCATAACTAGACTCGCCAGCTCTCCCACCACCATGTTCCTCACCACCCCATCCACCCATATTAGGATCTGACCACATTCCCATATTAGGTCCATCAATAGCACCAGTGGGCATCATTCCCATTCCATTCATTGGCATTCCTCTTCCAAAAAATGCTGGATTTACGTGAGGTGCTACTCCAGGCAATCCCACACCTCCAACAGGTGGAAAGGATGACAAGATTCCTGAGAAGGGAGGCATAGGAGCCCCAGGAAACCCCCCAAAACTCCCCATTCTCCCCATAGGTGCACCAAATGCTGGATCAAACCCCTGCCCCATCATTGAATTAGGATGCAATAAAGGAGGAGTAGCACCAATGCCTTGGCCAAACCCATTTCCGGCATTCCCCATTATACCTCTCCCACCCATCGCACCACCAGCCCTATTCCTCATTGGACCAACTGGCCCTCTACCACCCATTCCCTGTCCATTCCCTCTCCCCCAATTTCCTCTCCCATATCCTCTATTCCCATCCCCACCGTGATAATTTCCTCCAGTTGCAATAGCATTGCCGCCACCAGGACCACCTGCACCACCACTCTTCCCCACGTCATTACTCCCCCTCCTCGCTTGTGCAAGAGCAGTCTGAGCCACCTGCTGATTCCTGTTAACCTGAGCCTCTCCCATCCTCTTCACACTATAAGGCGATGCAAATGCCACGATACACGGCCTCCCATTAAACACATGTCCATTCATCCCTTCCTTACAAGCCGCAGCCGCAGCAGGGTCATAAAACTCAACTTGACAATATCCTTTCGACTTCCCACTCGCTTTCTCATCAAAAAACTTCACTTCCTTAACCACACCATACTTGCATAACTCAGCCTCTAGTTCCGCATCTGTTGTCCACCAATGCAAATCTCCTACAAACAACACAGTCCCCCCTCCCCCACCGCCAGTACCACCAACAGCCCCTCCACCACCACCAACAACCACAGCACCACCACCACCACCACCACCACCATTTCCAACCATATTCCCTCCATTCATATTCCTCACCATGCCCTCATTTGCCACATTCCCCACACCACCACAGCTGCTGTGAGACAACTGGACAATATTCCCTTGAACACTTAAACTATTGTTGTTGCTATTACTATTATTAATAACACTACTATTATTATTACTAGCCTGCTCTTCAACCTCATTAACTTTAGTAGAAGGCAGTCCCAATTCAACTCTAAGCCCACCGGATCCACCGGCGGGCCCTTTCTGGCCCACATCACTCCCCCTAAAACCTTGACTTTCAAAACCAGCAGAAATCCTAGATACACTACTTTCTCCTCCTACCGCGGTAGCACCAGGATTCTGCGCTACATCAGGTGACCCCATTTTTTTCTCAACATTAATATTATTAGTAATATTACTATTATCCTGATTTTGAAACCCTAAATCGTCATTCTTTTTAAGAGATTGTAGGAAACCCTCACCAACATTGACGTCGTTGTAGAGATCCTCATAATCATCGTCCTCTTCGGCCAGAAAGCCATCGTCAGCAACGGCTGAGATTGCCTCATTACGGTGGAACTGCTCCATCTGATCCCCGCCCTCCCCTTCCTCCATCTTAGGGTTTCCGTCCGGTAGTTTCTAGAGTATTGAGGTGCGGTATCGTATTGGTGTTTGTTTTTTCAGGAAGTTAGTGGAAATATATACGTATCGTATGTGAAAGTAAAAAGATTATGGATAAGAGATGTCTTACCTGAAAATTAAAAGAGAGAGACAGAGAGATAAAGTAACCCTAATGTGAGAGATTGGGAAATTTCAGGGATTTTCTTTGGTGTTCTGTGATATGGCGTAATCTTAATACTGGCTAACTTGCGCCATGGTGTTTTATGCGCACTTGCTTCATTTTTTTGTGTTTGTTATGAACTAATTGGAAGACCCCCGACACATGCGACTGGTTGGTTAAATGAATTTGTGATCATTTAAAAACAAATTGATTAGTTGATTTTTTATTTAAAATTTTTCTAAATCAAAAAGTGAATTATATTTATAAAAAATTATAGGTTTGATAACTTCAAACACTTATCGATTCATGGTTAATTGACTAATTAACTGAAATTTATATAAAATATATTTTTATATATTATTACAAATTTAATTTTTATTAGAAAAATATATAAAATATATTAACACAATATATTATATTATAAAATACACATATAATAATATAATATAATATATGACTATTCGAAACCATCAATTATTTAATATAAAAATTATTATTTAAATTAAAAATCGTTAAAATTAAAATTGTTAAACTAATTAATTAGTTTTTAGATTTTCAATCAGTAATTGCTTCAGTTTTAATCTATCAATTTTTTTATGCTCATCTTAATATTTCGTGCATCTGGATGAGTGTAATGCACCTTACACTATAAATACATAAGATTTATCTAAAATGGAAAAAAAATAAATCTTATATTTTTAAGTGTTCAAGAAATATTCAAGAATTTGCCCATAAAAACATTACAAAGCTTTTTATATCCATAAATGATGTTTGGCTTAAAAAGAAAAAAACATAAATCTACAGGAAAATCTCACATAAAGGCGAAAAATCAATTCATTTATTTTTATGTGCATTATTGATATACTGCCATAAATGTTTAGTTGTCTACTAGCATCATAATATCACATAAAGCATAATGGCCTCCTCTCATAAATTTGTAGACACGATTTTTAAAATATCTACTGATAATATAATGAAACCTTCTTATATTAAACACATGTTAAATGAAATTTAAGCAACATAGTTGTATTAATTTAGAATGAATTGTATTAAAATAAAAATTAAATATGTTGATTGAGAAATAATTATTAAAAGTAAATCTTAGGGTCCAAATCTCACTAACGTAATTTAATTTTCAATACTCAAAAAAAATTATCCGGACATTCATGTATTTAAAATGACTAAAAATTTATATTTCTAGATGCAAATAATAAATAATGGAATTTTTAAAAATCATGGCCAATCTACCATGCGTCCACAATAATATGGATATTTATCTATGCTTCAATTATTTTCCTTTGGTCGATTTTTTATGATCATAAATATTTTAAATTAATTTAAGTATATATGGAAATTAAACTATTTTTTCTCATTAGATTAATGATGCAATTTACAATAGTATCTCTTCAAAAAAAAAAAGAAAATATCTATAAAAAAAAGCCAATCATTAATTTTTGATAACGAATTAGTTATGAGATTGATAACAAATTTAGTATTATTATTGGTAATATGTTTTGAGCAAAATATTAAAATTAAATTTTATCATTAATTGATATGCATAATTAGAAGATTAACATAATTAGTAAAATTATATAACTAGCATAATTATTATGATTTGAATAATTTTAATATAATTAGTATATTTAGGATGACTACACTTGGATACATTGAATTTTTTTAGGTCTTGGTGATCGAGTGGCGAATTTTCGAGCATGTGACCAATGTCCTGATGATACTTGCATTCAATGGCAGAATAGTTAGCAAAATTATGACCACTTTAGTGACAATTGTGGCAAGAGAAAGTGAAGGTGCAGCGTGTAGCTACACCTGCACATGTGTATCATTTAAGGTTATGTTCGGCAGTCTTAGTTACTGTAATATTAGATATAAAATTTATTTAAATAAATGAATAAATAAATTTTATATTTGAAGTGAAAAAATCATATATCCGAATTTGAAATTTTATTTAATTAATAATTATAAAGTATTTTAAATTAATATTTGATAATTAAAATAGTATTCATGAAAAATTACTTAAGTTCATGTGTAAATGTAGTTTGAATTTTTTTTTTAGACTTTTAATTATGTTTACACACATACATATATAGGTGATATTTTGATGGTTACTATAATTTTTACTATTTATGATTGTTGAACTTTCAGCTTTTAGATTAAAAGTCTAATAGATTTAATCATTCTGATTTAAATTAATGCGTACACTGAAAATTATAAATTATTTATTATTTAGTTATAAAAATAGTAATCATCTATAGAGATATAACTATTGAAAATTTTCTCATATATATATATATAGACACACACACACATGCACACATACATACACATATATATAATTATAATTTTCAGCAGCAAAAAGAGAAGAATCAGGAAACAAAGCCAAAAGAAGAAAAAGATAAAAAAGAAATTAAAGAATAAAGGAAAAAAAAGAAAACAAAGGGATAGAGAGAGAGAAGGGGGGAGGGGGAAGGAGGTTGGCCACTACCACCAACAACTTCCCCTGTGATCAACAACCTTCCTTAGCTCGACTACCACCAAAATTAGTGATAGAAATAGCAAAAACCAATAGAATTCCAACTAGTAATTGAGGTAGGATTTTTAAATGGTTGTAAATCTTCATTCCTAGCTCTAAACGAAGTAATTCTACTTCATGTGAAAAGCTCTCTTTACATACTTTCCACGGACATATAATTCATTCAAAATGGAGGTTGAATGGTGATGCATTGATCGGTCAAAATTTTGATCAAATCTTAATTTTTCACCAATTTCAATCAAATAGAGAGGACTTGAACTATACAACTACCTCCTATGGAAATATAGAAGGATGATATATATTTTAGCATGAGTGATGTCATTACCGGTCACTAGCGACGAACTCTGACCACTATGTGTGGTGATTCTGACAGCGACTCTGATGAGGCCTAAATGACAATCCGAGGCAAAATGTTTTACTCATTATCATAGTCACAATGGTGCAATTCTCATAAACTATATGTCATAGTAAGATTTTATAATTTTTTATTTATCTCTCAATTATTGTAATTTATATCCAAAATTATGAAATTAATGTTTATTGGAAGTTTAATGGCATAAAAATGGATTATATGGATATAAAATAATATGAATTGATTAATTGAGGAATAATTGAAGTTAATTGCATTTTTGGACCTAATTGAAAAGGTACAAAAAATTTAAGGACATTATGAAAATAAATATTTAATTTTAATTAAAATAAAATTATTAATGGTTACGAATATGATTTAAGAGATTCTAATGGAATGAAGGTAATGACATTAATACAGGATATTGTTGTAGCAAATGGATTTAATTGAAAGTTTTAGAGAAAGTTTAAGGACTTAAAAAATTAAATTGTAAAATGAGATTATATAAATGTTGAGATATTTATGGAGATAAATTGAATATTTGATAGATAATTGATTGTAATTTGAGGTTTAATGATGATTATGAACTTCATTATAAAAATTAAGGTAGTTATTATAATTAAAAAAAAATTGACCATCACGAGGCTGAAGCCAAATATTGAAAAAATAAGAGTGGGTTGTGTGGTGAGAAACTCTCGGGGTTCGATAGTTATGGCGCGGTCTAGTTCATCAGTTACTTGAGTATTCGTGAGACTCTATAATGGATTAAAGAGAAACAACTCGAATAATAATATACTTTAATATTGTTAATATAATATTATATTTAATAGTATATTATATAATATATTATTAATATTATTATAATATATTATTATAATTAATCTAAATTAATATAATATAATATAATTATTATATATATTATTATAATTATTTATTATATATTATTATAATATATTATTACAATATAAATTATTATATATTTAATATAAAATATAAATTGCTATAAATTATAATATATTATATTATATTATTATAATATTGAATCAGATGCAGCTCACGTTATTGATAGTATAAGTGGAGCCAAGAACAATTCTTATTTTGATTTAATCGTTGATGATTGTATTAATTTAGCTAAGTACTTTAGGCAAGTGTAGTTTCGGTTTATTCAAAGGTCTGCGAATTGTGTAGTGCACCTGCTTGCTCAGAGACTTCATGGAGTGGCTTTTCTCACCGTCCTGATTTTTATTGCTAGTGTAATTGCTTCTGAAGTTTTCTAGTGAAATGCAATTTGGATTTTGAAAAAAAATAAAAAGCGCGTAGATCAGTTGACACAAAATTATTTTAACTTAATTAAAGGTCTCGAATTTTAATTTCTAGATACACAAATGCATTAAAACTCTGTAAAAAGAGTTTTATCTATCTTATGATCTTATCTGGCTTGAATTCGAATTAATATTATACCCAAAAGGGAATGAAGATATTGAATGATCTAACGAAAAAAAGAATTAATCAAATTAATACAATTATTAAAGATAATGAAATTATTAAGTTATTTTATGAAATTAATTGAATGATTTAAGAGTAATTAAACTAATTGGAGATTTAATTATGGTTTAAAAAAGTTTATTGAATTGAAAATTTTAATTAAATTTAAGGAGATTGTTAATAATTAATAATAATTTTTTGAATTGAAAATTTTAATTAAATTTAAGGAGATTGTTAATAATTAATAATAATTTTGGATGTTATTCAAAGACTTTGAGATTTAAATAAAGTTTTGGACCTAAGTGATAAATACTAGAGAATGAGTTGGAATAAAAATGAAATTATTAGACTTAATTATAAAGGTTAGATAAATTAATGTAAGTAAGTTTATTTAATATAATTCATGAGAATTAACAATATGTGAATTATGCATAAAATAATGAATTGAAGATTTTAGATTAATATTTTGAATAATGATATGAATCATTGAAGTGAAAAATATATTGAATGATTATAGACCCGTATGGACATTACGTGTTGAATTATGGACAATACGTGTTGTGATTTTTTGCAAAAAGTATACTCATTTTATGAGGAAAATAATTCAATTTATAGAGTGAATTTTGTAGTACTTTCAATAAGACTAATTAATTTAAATAGAATGAGAAAAGAGTAGAGGTATTAGAAATAAGATTAGAATTAGGTAAGAATTATAAGGAGGTAGATGAAAGCAATTTTCAAATTGTGTGTATATATATAGATATGATTATAAAGTGAATGACTAGATAATTTGTTTGGAATGAAATTAGCAATTGAAGTATAAGATAGTTGATTTTGGTCCTGTATTCCAAGTAAGTAGATAAAATTATAACAAATTGTTTTATTTTAATTATTATGTGCGTATGCTTTGAAATTATTTTGATTTAATGATCATTTTCTGGAATAATTTTATGGAATGATTATTTTGATACTAAATCCTAGAGTGTGAATAAATATATTTTAGATTAATTTTGATTAAAATTATTTTCTAAAAATATTTAATAAAATAATTATTGAATATTAAATGCAAATGAATGGATTTACTTATAATATAGTAGTTTTTGATTTAATATATTTATGAATGACTTTGAAATTGCTTGTCTTAGAATAATTTTTTTAAATGATAAGATTTGAAATAAAATTATATTCTATTGAAAATATAAGATTAAGATGAACATTTTGAATTTCTTAAATGAAAATATGTTTTATTATAATTTTAAGTTAGAAAGTTAATTTGGATTTTATTATATGATAAGCAATATTTTAGCTAAATAAAATATATGTATTCAATTATGTTGTTTATATGATCACGCCTTAGACATTAGATGTTATATAAATATAAATATTATTTTATTTTTGGAACAATACTCAGTATACACATGTATTTAGAGAGTATGTTGGGTCATTTTAATCTGTTGTATAACTAAGATTCACACTTTAGATTGCAAGATGAGACATATTTGCACTATTGCTATCAGTGATCGAAAAATTACATAGTTAAGTGTATATGTGATTTTGTTGATTGCAACCTCGTACTTGAAAAATTTTAATTTAGAGGTTTTATATATATGATTTTTTTGTATTTTACATATTTTTCAATCATCAATATTTTTTATAAAATCTTTAATATTGATTTCTTCATTATTAATTATATTTTTTTTCATTTTTAGAAGTACTTGAGTATAAAGAACAGTAAGTTATACACAGAAAAACCTCCATTCAAGATAATTATAAAACTTCTTAATTAGCGTATAATATACCAATGAATTTATAGCCTTCTAAATAATCAAGAATTTACTACTCACTCCGCTCTAAACACATCAATAATAAGAGAATAGGCTGATTATATTGATAAAATGAATCAATCAACAATTTGATTCTCTTAAGAGGTAAATTTATTCTATAAAAAATTTAAAAATTATATTGTTACTCAAAGTTTAAATGTTAAAATTTTTTATTATTTATCATATTATCATATTTTTTATTTTCTAAGTACTATTTATATATTTTCTTAATTTTTTAAAAATAAATTATATTAAATCAAATTAGTTAAATTGAGAATCGATCAACCAACTAATTTAATAATTAGACTAATTTTAAAATAAACATAAAATATGCAGGACATATTTGGATACATTTAAAATTTATTAAGATTGAAACTTGCTCCTTGTAATTTTTGAAGGCTATACTTCTATTAAACTAAAACCATGCATGACCTCCCTCCAACTTGCCTTGGTAGTAGGATTAGTCATTTATCAAACCCTAAGTCATAGGTTGAAGGTTCGAGTATATATCACTAGGTTACATAAGTTTTTATTTCATTTTCATCGAAATCAAATTAATTGACTTTTAAATTTATAAAGTCAAATTGAATCAAATTTTTTATCAATCAAACTAAATTGAATTTAGTTTAGTTTAATTGATTTTAAATTAAATTTTTTAAAATATTAATTTTATATAAATTATATTATTTTAATTATTTATAAGTATGAAACTTATTATATATATATATATATATAGTATAATTAATTTATTTTTAAGTATAAATTATATTTATATAATTTTATAAAAATATTTTTTCTTAATAAAAGTTTGATTGATTTGGTTAATTCAAATTTTTTATTTTGATTTTTCGAAATTAAATCCAATCAAATCAAATTAAATAGTAAATTCAATCGAATTAAATTAAATTGAACTAATTAATTTAATTTAATTTTTTAATTTAAATCAGATAATGAAGAGCCTTAATTCAAGAGTGGATAAAGAACTAAAACCACGTATGACTTTAATCTAGTATTTGGAAAATAGGAAAATAAAGGGACGAGGAAAATAAGAGAGAAACAAGATTTTTCATAGTTTGTGAAAGTGAGGAAAATATGAGGAAAAGAAAAATAAATGTTATTTTACCTCTATTATTTTTTCTCCAAAATGAAGAAAAAATATAAAAGATTGAAGATAATTTTTATAAATTAACAATTTTACCCATAAAAAGATTAAGAAATGTTGTGTATCCTTGCTTGAATTAGTATCTAATACAAATATATGATAATATTTATTACGATTATATGTATTAGTGTTTAGTTGATATGCAAATTTGGACAATTATAACTTTAAAAATAGTGATTTTGTTATGTTTAATATTGATATATTTTTTCTTGTTTAATTATTTATTTTCTCAAATTTATTTTAGTAAGTATATTTTATTTATTTTCTTAAATGAATGGTAAAATAGAAAATATATGAAATAATAATTTTATTTTCTCCCTTTTTATCTAAATATGAGGAGAAAAAATAAATTTTATTTTATTTTCTTCATTTTTATCCAAATATGAGGAGAAGAAATAAATAAAAGAAAATAAAATTTATTTTTTATTTATTTTCTTTTCTTTCTACGTAACTTTCCAAATATGAACTTTATTAAAACTAAAAACAATAATATGAAAAAGGTTCAATTTTTGAATCGTTAATATGGTAAACACAATTCCAAAAAAAAAAAAAAAAGAACATACCTTAAGCCATAATTAATATTCTCCTTAATCTTTTTATTTTACTTTATACTAGGGCACAATTATAATATCACTTACTTTAACAGTTAGTTTAAATGATTAAATAGATTTATTTATCTCTTAATTTTATGAATGATTAATTAGATTTATTAATCTCTTAATTTTATGAATTTTTATTTTTAATATCGATATTTAGAAATGAAAATATTTTTGAATCCATTAAGCTTATCTAAGAGGTGGATCCTAAAATCAGACAAGACCTTTAATATTGGCCAAAAAGCAGAATCTGAGCAGCCCAAATAATCATTTACAAGGTTCACATGCATCAATAATTATAGAATAAGTAAAAAATTATTCCACGTGAAAGTTAAAAAATAAAAAAAAATCTTACAGCCCCACGCCACCATATCAGGCAAAAACGTCCTTCCACGCAACGGCTACTTCACCTTCTTACGCCTTAGCTCTCTCACAGGAAGTATCCCAACCACAGTTCCAACGGTCTCATTTCCGTAAAACGACTCCGTTTAACTCTTGCACCGCCCTCCGTTTATCCCTCTCCCCATCAAAACCAGGAACACGAGAAAACCACTCGTCGCTTCCATTTCCCTTTTTGCTTTTCTTGCCATTTTCCCGAAAATGATACAGATACTGCTTTTGCTCTCTTTTCTTGCTTTGACGACTTCTTCTATTATTTTCACGGTACACGTGGACAATGCGCCTTCACCTTCACCTTCCCCTTCCCTTTCCCCATCTAAAACGACACCGTCATCTTCATCTCCTTCTCCGGTTACTTCTCCCTCCACTTCTCCTGCTACTTCTCCCTCCACCTCTCATACAACCACCCCCTCCTCTTCTCCGGCCATATCTCCTACCCCTTCTCCGGTGACTTCCCCTTCAAAATCTCCCGCACAATCTCCAAAACTCTCTCTCTCGCCGTCGCCGATGCCTGTTTCTGCACTGACTCCAACAACGTCGCCACCACCCTCCTCCTCTCCATCTCCAAGTGGATCCCCGCCAGTTTTACCACCGATGACTCCGCCACCAGAAACTGAAAGCCCGGTGGCGCCACCCACTTCGGCTCCAGTGGCTAGCCCACCAGTGCCGACAGAAGGTCCAGCGTTGGCGAATATTCCCTCCAGTTCATCAGCGCCGGAAGAGGCCCCAATGGTTTTCCCTTCCAGTAGCAGTCCGCCGAGTTCATCTCCGGAAACTATTGAGAGCCCGGTCAATGATGATTCGCGTTCTGGGTCCTTATTTGAGAGTCGGGTGAATTTGGGTGGGTTATTGGGTGTTTGGGGAGCGCTGGTTTTGGTTATTTAATTATTATTGTTATTTATTTTTCCTCATTATTATTATTATTATCCTGGCTGTACTTCTCCATTTTTTTTAACGATATTAACGGCAAAAATGCATCCCAGGCCTCCAAATTTTGTATGGTTACACTGTTTGAATTTTCATATATATTGAGTTTTTAATTTTTTTAAATTACGAATTTTAATAATTGTAGATGTGAAATTAATGAAAAAAATTATTAATGATAATTTAAAATTATTAGAAAATCATATAATTTTTAAAAATATTATTTAATTGATAAATTTTTAAAAATATTATTTAATTGATAAAATTTTAAAAATAATCACAAAATTAATTTTATTTCTTTTCTTATAGCTTTATTAATTTTAATTTTAAAGCGTTAAAATTGTGATTTTTAAATTTTTCATCAATTTCATATTTGCTATTATCAAAACTCTTAATAAAAATAAATAAATCTGATGCATAATGTGCATAAATCAGAAATACAAAAATTTAATAATAATATAGTCATAAAAATCTAGAGAGCTTAGGATATATTTTTGCCAATAATAAATATTAAAAAGTGTTCTTTTATCCAAAAAAATTCTTTGCTACGTCTGCGAAGTTACCATAAATAAAAAATTTTCTACTTGAATTTACTGTTTTATCTATAATTTTTTTAAAATAGTTTATCATTATTTTTTGTGTTTTATATCATATCAGTGCATACATTGAAACACCTATAAATAATTTGGGAGTATTTTCAAAAATAAAAAAAGTCATTATCTATGAAAATGTTTATTACTAAAACCATTATATTATGAAAATTTTTTTTAACATCAGAATAACTTTTTAATATAACGAGACAAATATGAAAGATAATTTAATATAATATTAAAATTGAGAGATAATTTAATTAAATATGACAAACTTTAGAGTTTAGAGTAATTAATCCAATTTAACAACATAGTATATTAAAAATATGTGCAATTTAATAAAATAATCAAGATTTGATAAAAATAAAACTATAATGTATTAATTTCAAAGATAAATACTTTATGTAGTTTTACATTTTTAAAAAAATAATTTTAGTGATTTAACTTGTTAATATAACACTATTTTTTTGATAACCAAATGCTGATGTGGCACATTGAATAAGTTTTATATTACATGTTGCGTTTTTTAATATTCAAATGATATACCAACATGTAAATATGATATATAAGCGTATTTCGATAGTAAATAAATAATGAAAATATTAACATGTGAAAAGAACAATCCAATTCAATTATTTTTCTCTAATTGAATTGAATAAAAATTTAATTATTTTAAATTTTAAAATTAAAATTAAATTAATTTTATAAAATATTATATAACTTAAAATTTATATTTCAAAATTTAAACACACATTATATATATATATATATATATTATAAGTTATATATCATTAAGTAAATGCCACATAAAAAATGATTAAATATTACGTATTATATTTTTTATAGTTAATTATAAAAAGTTATATATCAATTGATTTTTAATATTCATAATTTATAATTATATAATAAATATGAGTAAAAAATAACTTAAAACAAATAAAGAATCAAAATCTAAATTGAATAAAATTGAAATTCACAATTATTCGAATCAAACTGGATCAATATTTAAAATTTTTCGTTGTTGATTTTGGATACTTATATTATAGAATCAAATCTAATTACTCTGAATGGTAACCATATTGAATTTTAAATTTAGTTTGATTAAGATATATTTAATAATATTAAACTTTTAAATTATTACTTTAGTCCTAATTATGACCTATTTAAAAATAATAAATATAAATTTAGGCCTAAGTAGGACTCAATTGAAAAAACTATAATCTCTCTCTATATATATTATCATATATTAAGTAATTAATTTATTTTATTACCTTTTAAAATTGTCATATTATTTTTAAAATCTTAATAATAATTCAAAATTAACTCAAAATAAAAATAACAATTTAATACAATATAAATTTTATATCAAAAAAATATTACTGTTCCAAGTATGAAACATGATTTCATTTTTAATATTTATAATAAAAATTTAAGATTATAGTAGTGCAATGTGCTGATTGAGAACTAACTTTATTCTAATTAAAAAATAATTGATTTTTTAAATAAGTGGCAACTTGTCAATTAGGTATAGACTAAAAGGGTGGAAGTTAGGTCGGTCTCTCATCAATTTTACACGTGAAGCTTGTGTTCTACACTTTTTTTTATTATTTTTATTTTCAAATCTAATAATAATTATCTTTTAATTTATAAGTTTACTTTACTCATTCGAAGTGTTGTTGAGAAGATCATACAAAATATTATGATACAAAATTCTTTTTTATATACACTACAAAATATAAATTTTAAACACATAAAATTAGTTTTTATATACACTACAAAATATAAAATTTTAAACACAAAAAATTAGTTTTTATATATATTATAATAAATTAAATATGTATTTTCCTAAAAAAATTTAGATATCAATTACCTAATGACTATAAATTATATTTTGATAAAGATATTTCACAAACAATTTAAGAAAAATTAATTTTTTTACATATTTCTTCTAGAATTGATGGTACTCCTACTATTCAAAATTTACTTTTGAGAATTTCTGTTATCACTAAAAACGAAACAGAAATTCAGGAAATTGAAAATAAATTTTAAGAAGGATTCTCTATTAATAAAATTTTTAATAAAAATTTTCTTACAACAAGAAACTTTCACAGGAGATCCACTCTTTTAGTTATTCATTTTGAAAAATGTAGGGAAATGATCTAATCTAGATATGATGATGATTGTTTATATGAACAAAATATTTGATGGCTTAAGTGAATACCTTATTTTAAATATTAGGAAATGACTATTACTGTTTTAGTCTACAAGTCCAAAGGCTAAAATGGCCCAAATATTGCTAAACTTTTAATTTTTAGTTTTACTGATAAATTTAAAGATTAGTGGGATAACTTTGTTAGCTAGCAAAATAAAAATCAAGTTTTAAATGCTGCTAGCACTATAATCTTTTTCTCTTTCTATATATTATCAGATATTAAGTAATTATTTTATTTTATTAACTTTTAAAACTATCATATTATTTTTAAAATTTTAATAATAATTTAAAATTAACTCAAAATAAAAACAACAATTTAATACAATATAAATTTAATATCAGAAAAATATTACTGTTCCAAGTATGAAAATTAATTTTTTTAATTAATATAAAATTTTTAATATGATAAAATTTTATGATTATAGTAGTGTGTGCAGATTGAGCACCCGCTTTAGTCTAATTAAAAAATAATTGATTTTTTTATATAAGTGGCAACTTGTCAATTAGCTACAGACTTAAGGGGTGGAAGTTAGGTCCGTCTCTCATCAATTTGACACGTGAAACTTGTGTTCTACACTTTTTTTTTTTTTTTTAATTTTCAAATCTAATAATAATTATCTTTCAATTTATAATTTTACTTTACTCATTCGAAGTGTTGTTGAGAAGATCATACAATATATTATGATACAAAATTCTTTTTTATATAAAATACAAAATATAAATTTTAAACACATAAAATTAGTTTTTATATATATTAATAAATTAAATATGTATTTTAGATGTATAAGAATGTTTATAACATATATATATATATATATATATATATATATATATATATATATATATATATATATATATATATATATATATATATATAGAGACAAAAAATAATAACGAAATATTTTGAAAAAAACCAAGATTATAAATTTGAGAATAATGATTATTTTT
>CATIWR010068144.1:0-16382 GCA_949677035.1 Omphalea diandra | reverse complement strand
TATATATATATATATATATGAAACAAATAAAAGAAAAACAAAACCAAACCCTAGAAAGACAAACACTAGAGCTAGAGAATTATGTATATGACCAGAGACAAGTGCTTAAGCCATACATTCTCTTTGTAATTTATGTAACATTTTGACAAGAAAACAAAAGAGCGAATAGTAAAGGCAGAGGACAGAGCTTCACTGTACGCCTAATGGCTGATGCCGATGCCAATGCTATTGCCATGCATAAATGCACTCATTTTACTATACATTTGGCTTCAATATCGACATCCCTCTATCCCATTCCCACCCACCGACCAAACGCCACACGTCCATGTGATTATGGCAGGGATTATTTATGGGACCCTCGTGATGAGAAACCGAAAGAGGATGGTGAGGTGGTAGTGGACGTGGACCCATTAGAGGCAGACACATCTACTATAACTTGGTGGTCCCTTCTCAACTCCTTTCTTCTTTTATATATTCTACTCTACGTATATACCAATACAATACCACATAATGCTAAAGCCGCTATCTGGCTTTGTATTGTATCTCGTGACTCAGCGGCGAGTCTCATCATGACCACCCTTAAAACACATGCATATATATGTCCATCGATCAATCTTTTCATTAATTCATTCGTGCCCTACTTGTTATTTATTTAGTTATTGAATAGTGAAAATACATTTATTATGCTTATTGATCACTAGAGCATGATTCATATGTACGCATATGTATAAACTTCTTGGGTTCGCTCTCGGGATGATTACTCATAGTTATTTTAATTCCCCCCCCCTAATTTTCACCACAATTGTATTTATAACTAGAGGATATTGAATTGAAAAAACTTAAATTCATAGAATCAATTACAAATCATATTGTTATCGTGATTAAGCTTTAACACAATTTATATACACTTATAGAAAAAGCAATATGCTTAGAACTGAACAAATTTTCAAGTATGTAAGGGCATGTATTAAACTATAAAACATATTATCATCATCAATGATTATAAGGTTTAACATGTTTGGCAAAAAAAAAAAAAAACGATTATAAGGTTTAACACAATTTATATACAATTATAAAGAAAAGTTATATTGAATAAATTTTAAGTGCACTAGACATATGATTAGAATTGATAAACAAATTGGGTTGGATGGATTTGGTTAGAGTCAATTCGAGCCGGATTAATTTCAAATCATATATTTTTTTTTAATCGAGTTCAAGTTAGGTCATTTTGAGTTATGGATATTTTAGGTCGAATTATCATATTAAAATACATAAAAAAATTAAATCATTTTTTATATCAGATTGGATTATTTATAATTTTAATATTTAGAATAAAGAAAATATTATCTTTAAGTTTAAATAAAT
Organism: Omphalea diandra; assembly: GCA_949677035.1. NCBI lineage: Eukaryota > Viridiplantae > Streptophyta > Magnoliopsida > Malpighiales > Euphorbiaceae > Omphalea > Omphalea diandra. The sequence goes on along the minus strand of CATIWR010068144.1, from coordinate 15,017 downwards.
TTGAATAATTTAAATTAAATCAATTAGATTAATCAATAGATGGAGTCAAGGTCTGCTCGATTTGGATTGATTCACTAATCGAGTCGGATGAATTTCAGGTAGAGTCAATTTTGAATTTTCTTCGATTCAAAATTATATTTTTAGATAAATTTGGGTCAAACTTTCAAGTTAGATCAATAATTAAAGTATAAAACATTTCAACTCTCCCTCCCTCCAAAAATAAAAAATTTGAAACATTTTCGTAAACATCAATCATAGTTAATATATTTATTTTTAAGATTAACTAATCAGCCTTTCACCTAATGAAAATGGATTAAATATCAAAAAAAAAAAAGTACTAAGTTATATTAAAATTTTTATTATCTAATTAATGCTGAATTATTATTATCCCAATAACATATGGTTGTTCATGCATCGTGTTTTTATAACCTTAAAACGTTGATATTATGAAATTCATGGTAATAAGTACCTCATCTTTGCACTAATCACCTTCTAATTGAAGGTGTGAATTAAATTTAATTTTAAGTTTAATTTCATCAATGGTGATTAAGTTGTCATTTAATCACTTTAAGATCGCCAAATCTAAAATGTCATAGCTAGTAAAATAACTAATAGATTATTTTTTGGCATCAATGACTTCTCTTAACTAAAGTTCCAATTGACCCAAATTCTTATATTTCATGCATACCAAACAAAAGTGAAGTCATCTTAACAACAACAATTAAACCATTTGAAATTAAACTTAAATTTCTATTTAAGCTTGTCAAATGAGAACATTATGTCTTATATTGAATCACACACAATATATTTGTTTGTTAATTATGTGGGCAAATTGTATGTAAAATTATGGTATTTCTTATATTGAACTACACAATATGTATGTTTGTTAATTAGATGGATAAACTGCACGCAAAATCACTTAACTATAGGTCTATTTAAAAAAGTCACTTAAAAAAATTTATTGCTTAACTTATTAATTTATTTTAATAATAGCATAATTTCAAATTAATGGCCAAATTTGATTGATCAATTATCACATAGAATGTTGGACTCAACTTAAACTCGTTCACTCAATGAAAATGAACCCTATAATACCAACTTATCTTACTACTAATTAAATATAATTGTGATTTTGCCCTCTTATTTTAACTTTTTTTTTTCAACACTATCAACATAAATAAATAAATAAATTCATAAACCCTAAAACACTATAAAAAAATATTGATTTAGCTGCCACATAAAAGTGGTAACTATTTAGCTACCACTTGACAACCACTTCGCCACCTCTTAAAGATAAAAGAAGTTAAACTAAAATTAGCTACCACTTAATTACCAAATAGCGATCAGAAGATGACCATAAATATAGTGTCCACAAAACTGTGATTTTTACTTCCCACCAAAAAATGATGAGTGCTTTAGCTACCACTTAGACAATAAAAATGGTAGCTAACATAATAATCACAAAAAAGTGTGGCCACTATATTTGATGTCTTAAGGTGGCACCATATGCAAAAATCATTTAGAAACCACGTCTTATGGTTTCTAAATAGCAACCACATTAATATGGTCATTAGTGAAAGATGTTGTAATAACGACCATAATAGTTACTATTGAAAGGTGGGACAATTAGCATAAATTAAAGTAAGATAGCGACCACAAGTGTTATGGTCACTGTCTTTTATAAACTAAATGACAACTTAGATTTTTTTATTTCTTATACTTTAAGCTATTATTTTATTTATAGAAATTAGAGACCGCAAGTATTATTGTCGCTATCTTCTATAAATAAAATGGCAACTCAAACTACTATTTTACTCCCTCCAAATTAAATATAATGGTAGTATGAGTTGTTATTTTGTTTATAAAAAATAGTGATCACAACTCTTGTGATTGATATCTTCTATAAATAAAATGGTAGCATGTATTATTGTTTTATTCCTTACAAATTAATCACAACAAGAATCTAAACTGCCATTTTATTAGAAAATAGCAATAACAGGACATGTGGTCACTATCTTTTGTAAATAAAATAGCAGCATAGACTTTCACTTTTTTCCCTATAAATTAACTAAAATGGTAGTATGAGCTACCATTTTACTTACGAAAAATAGCAATCAGACTTATGGTAGCTATTTTCATAACATAATTCATAAAAAATATAATCCCTCATTTTCTAAATTTAAGGCTTTTCAAAATCTCTAAATCCCTCCCATTCTGCCGAAATCTACAAATTAAAGAACTGCTAATGACTAGACATCGATAATAAGGTATGTTTTCTCTCTTTAACTATTATCTTTTACTTTTTTAGCTCCTTCCTTGATTTTGACCTTGCTTTTGGTTTTTTTGCTCCTTCTTTGATTCCGTTACTTAAGCAATGTATGTTGTTCTCTCTTTATCTGATGTCTTTCTCTCTCTATTGCTTAATCAATGTGTGGTGTTCTCAATATGTTGCTTAATCATAGTTCTCAGTAGCTTTTACATATCTTAGTAGTCTTTTTGCAATTCATAAACCCTAAAATACTATAAAAGAATATTAATTTAACTATCATATTTAGATACCACATAAAAGTGGTAACTATTTAGCTACCACTTAACGATCACCCTACTATCATTTAAAGATCTTAAACGTTAAAAAAATTAGCTACCATTTAATTACCAAATAATTATCAAAAGAGAATCATAAATATAGCAACCACAAAAAAAAAATGAGAGGTATTTTAGCTACCACTTTAGACAACAATCATCAATATCACAAAATTAACATAAAAGACTAGTATGCATCCATCCATCTATACTGTCAATCTAAATTTAAGTAGACAACTTAATCATCAGTATCATAAAAATAAAATAAAGACTAGTATGCATTGTGTACTACAAAAATTGGCAATCATTTTAACATAAAGACTAGTATGCACTGTGTACTATAAAAACTAGCAATCATTTTCAATACTTCAAGGTTTAGAATTACATCAAAAGGAAGAAACACATCTCATTTTGCCTTCTACTACTAACATCAATAAAAAAAACCCAAAATATATTTGTCATTTTTCATCTATCCATCCATACTGCTAATCTAAATTTAAGCATAAAGTTTAATCATTAATATCACAAAAATAACATAAAAACCTAGTTTGTAAAAGTCCTTCTCTTCAACCTCTTCAAATTCCCTGTTGCTTTACTTATCTTTGCCTTCAACAAAGTTATTTCTTAGTTTTCACTGCATTCTTCATTTACAACTTCATTTACAGTCAACTTTGAGTTAGTAGTAGACCTGGCCATCTCAAGATTGACATTCAGTCTCCTTACCTCCATCAACAACAACATAAATCAAACTAAATTATCAAAACCAAGAATCATTGGATAGCACGTACCTTTACACTAGCGCATCTTTAAAACAAACAATTTTTGTTTGGATTAGTGCGCAAGTTTAGTAAGCAAATTGGATGTCCATAATGGCAGTTGCCTAGATTTTCAAAATCAGTTTTGCATTTTTAATGAATTTATCTTCGTATTAAGAAGAAGAAAGTAATTTCACCTACAATTGGGAACTCTCAACTCTCACTTTCGCTTTCTCACTATAATTGGAAACCTTCGACTCTCACTTTTCATTTTCTCATTAGAATTGAGAATCCTAAATTATAAAGAAGATAGTAGAGCAAAAGGAAAAGAGCTGAGCTTTAAACACATGCATTTTTGCATTTTGAATTAGGTTAAAAATGACATTGTTTTGCAACTTAAAAACATTTTGTTCTTCTCATTCCCCAACCCAATAAGTATAGGCCACGACAACATGCCACACGCCATTTGAAGGTTAGATAAAATTATAACACAACACAAAGTTTATATGCCAAATTTTTACATTTTTAAGTATAGCATAAATCTGAAACTTGAGGCAAAATTGGTGGTAATTGTGCTTGTTAAGCCCTTTATATTATATTATAGAAAATTGTCATATCAAAATAATATTTCTAAATTAAAAATTAAAAACTCAATTGTTATAATAAAAAATATTTAAATTTTAAATTTAAAAAGTAACAATTTTAAATAAGAAGTAAAGATCATATAAAAATATTATGAATAGGAAATTAGAAAAACTTAAAAAAAAAGTAAAAATTCTAAATTACTTCTAAGCTAGAAATTAAAAAAGCCTAAAAAATAAGAATTCTAAATAAGAAGTCAATATATTATGAGAAAAGTAGAAAATCCTAAAAATAAAAATTCTAAACTACTTTCTAAATAAGAAATTAGCAAAACCTAAAAAGTAAAAATTCTAAATAGGAAGTAAAGTTTTAAATTAATTTCATTGATTGTTAAATGTTATATATATAAGGGCAAATGACAATATAATAAATGATTATGAATTATTTCATTTAAATTTAATAAGTTTTTTGTTAAACTTGTGCGACACAAAATTGAAGGTGTAAATCAATAGATAATTTTTCATCACAATTATCTCACATATGTATATATATATATAATTTATAACTATTAGCTAATTTTATTTTTAGTTATGAAATACTTAATACTTAATATTATTTATTTGATTAATTTTTAAGAATTACTTCATTTAAATTTAATAAATTTTATCTTCAAATTATATTATATAAGATTAAAAGTATAAATCAATAGATAATTTTTTATTATAACTAACTTTGTATACAATTATAAATTTGAGAATTTTATTTATTTGATAATAAATTTTCATTATAGTTTGTATATTAGTTTTTAATCTTTTAATTACCTAATTAATTAATTTAAATTTATTATTATAAATTTATCGTGTAATGCTTAAATTCACAAATAGTCACACAAATAATTGGCATTTATTAAGAAGGGAAAATTACAAAATTCTACATTATAATTTTCATCTTTGGCAAAATGGTATTAGATTTATAATTTCGTTACATACCTATTATCATATTTAATACATTATTTCAACTAATTATGTATGAGTACATAATTTATTCATTTTTTTAATTTATATACATTTGAAAAAATTCTTTATTGTTATCATTGTAGAATTTATTTAAATATATATGAAAAGTAAATAAAAATGAATAATTTTGTATTTAATGTGAAAAAATTATGTATCTAAATTTTAGATATATAATTAATTAAAATAATATGTAAAATTTGATATAACATTAAATGAATATAATAAAATTATGAATTTGATATCATTTTATTAATGATATTATACCATAAAATAAAATTATAATAATAAATAATTCTCAAACCATATTTATCAAAAAAAATTTATAGAATAGAATTTTGTATTACAGCAGCACAACTAGTTAAGAATTATCTTGTTTGTTGCGGCACAGGGGTAGTCCCCACACGTGGGAATACTAAATACAGCCATCAATCACATGCGTGATATTTAATCATTCCTACTACTTAAATAGACTATACACACTGCATCCTATCAATTATATGTCTCACATGGTGATTGGTTGGCGCTGCTACTCCTCCCTCTGGAATCACATTTTACGTGTCTGTAAAACTACCGAATAAAAACTCAATAATGTTGTCCATTGTTAAGGAGAATTTTGTTTTTTTCTTGTTCACTAAATATTTTTTTTGAAAAATATTTTAACTGTTTATTTTTAAATAAATTAAATCAAATCAAATTAAAATTTCATAAATTCAATTTAATTTGATTTATTTATTTTTACAATGTTTTTATTTGATTTGATTTTAAAAATATAAAATTAACTTAATTTAATTTTAATAAAAATTAAACTAAATAAATTGAATTAACTAAATATTTATTATTTTCTATAATAAATTACAAATCAATAAAAGCAATTGACTCTTTAAAAGTTTAATCACATCTCAAAACTTACGACTTAGACTTCAATCACAATATAATCAATTTTTTTTCAAAAAAAATGATGAAATTAATATATAACTAATTTTGATCTTAAAATTTGTTTGAGATTAACAATTCATGTGTCAAATTTAAAATTTTGAGAGTAGCATGTCTCGTGATAAATCTAAAATTTATTTGAAATGACAACTTATCATTTTGTTAAATTAAGTATTGAATAAATCAATTATTAAAATCTCTATTAATTTGATATATAAAATTATCTAATGAAAAATTATAATTAAAAATAAAAATAAAAACATATTAAGAGAAATTATCAAATAGATAATTATATGAAGTAAATTTAAAAAATCACATACATATATTATTTATTTTTATAATAAATATCTTAATTTATTAATATTTATAAATATATTTTAAATAATATATTAAATTATAGTTTACATAATACTTGAATTATTGATTTATATTAAATTAAAAAATATTATTATTATAATGAAATGCAATCACACGCCCTCTGCCCTAGGAGAACTTCGCATGGAGAAACGTCCACACTTATTTTGCTCATTATACTTTTCTATAGTATTTTACTTTCACATTGCTATATCATCACTACCAGCTGCTACTTTAAAAAATAAAAATTAAATAAAAGTTAGTTATTTTTTGCTTTATGATAATACAACATTTATATTTAAAATTAATTGAACATATATTAATTTTTAATTTTTACATTATATTTAAATTTTTAAATAAATCATTATATTTAAAATTAATCAAACTTATATTAATTGTACTCATAGTTAAATTGAGACAGGAGATTTATATCATTTTTGAAATTATTTTTTGAACTTTAATAATATTATATTTTTAGTGTAAATTCATATTAAGCTTAAATTAAAATATAATATTTTAACTAATAATAATTTTAAAATAATTCATACAATTACTAAAAATATTTTTATTTTTAAATTTAAATTGATTTTATATATCACCATTATATTTATAACATGTATGACTGTCATATAATAGTAATTTTAATAAATGACATAAGTTTTTCTTATCAATTTTGATTATGAGTACAATTGGAATACAAATTTTATCAATTTTAGGTATAATTAACTATTTTAGTTTAGATTCAAAAATAAAAATAATTTTTTTTGTCAGAGAATATTTTTAAATCTATCACTAAAACAAAATATTTAGACTTTAATTTTTTTTTTTTATAAATCTGTCTTATAAGCATATTTCAGTTCATTGAAAATAAAATTTCTTTTTTAATTTTATTTATTTTTCACAAATCAATAAAATTTACATCAATTATTTTTTTTGATTATGAAAAATCATTATAATTGATATAAATTTTATTTAGTTATTGAGAAAAATAAAAGAAAATGAATAGAAAATAAAATAAAAAAATAGATAAAGAAAATGAGAGATAAATTGAAGATTTTAATTTTAAGTTAATTTAATAAAAAAGCTTTAATCATAAAATTGTGTAATATCAATAAAAATCAATTTTAAATAACCAAAATTTAGTTATAAAATAGATTTGTGAATAAAATTAAGACCATTTATTTCACATAAAATATTTTTATATTTTTGATGTTTTGGCAAGCTTAGGAGAATTGATCAATAGAAAACATTTTTTTTAGTCAATGAAAATTAAGTCGTTTTTAAGAAAATAACTTTCTATTTTTAAAAAGAAGTCATTTTTTTATTTTGACAAATTCATCTAAATGAAAAATAAAGTATATAAACACATATTTATTAATATATTTATTACCAATTTTCACCAATCATCAATTTTTGCTGGCTAGTGGTGGTCACCTGTGTTTAGTGAGATTCATAAATATTTTGTATTTTTAATGTATTTTTATATTGAATAATAAATAATATAAATATAAAGTGTGTAATATAAATTTTATTATTTTATTATAATATTATAAAATAAAAATAATATTTTATTACATTTAAATATTAAAATCATATTTCTCAGAAAAAATTTTCTCTAAAAAATATTTGTATAAAAAAATTATTTTTTATAAAATAAATGAAGCTTAAATTTTATATTTTTCTTTTAAAATAAATGAAGTATAAATATACTAAAAATTTATAAATTTTAAGATAATTAAACGTAACATGTACAAACATTTATTTTAAAATGCTTATTAGTAATTTAAATATAAATCTTTATGTGTCAGTATGATTTGTGAAATTATTAAAATAAGCTAAAATTATGAAATTAAGTGTAATATTGGCCTAACGAATGCCTTGATCAAAACTAATATTAGTGTACTAAATTAGAATCATGAAATATATAAACATAAAACACATGCTAATTAATCTCTAACGTAAATTCCATTATATATTATACCACAAAAATACAGATTATGCTAACATTATATTCAATTTCATAATTTGGCCTATTTTGACAATTCAATTTATACTTATCAGAAAGATCATCCTCGTTAGTAAGAAAGTGTTATCCTCATTCAATTCAGATTATCATTTTTATTTAAGTAGTTCACTTTCGTATAGGGTAATTTCTAACTTAAACATTAAAATGAATTTATGGATTCAATGAAATTCGAGCCACTCCGTCTTCACCCAAAAAGAACCAATTATGTTTTATTGGGTTTGAAATAATTGTTATTTAATGTAACTTTTTTTTACTGCATCAAAAATATTGAAAAGAATATAGATAATTGTTAGCGTTTGAACTATTAACCTGTAGCCATTTAAGTTGCTACCCAAGACATAAGAGTAGGGGATGTCACATGTGCATTGTGGCATACAGATTTGGGTTTTATATCGATCGGGCGATAAGAACTTGAAAATTTCTATTTATAGGAAGAATCTTGAACCTGAAAACTTGAGTGGACTTTTTGGTGGTTAAAAACCTAAAATAGCTGAAAACTGCAGCAGCGGGGAACAAGAAGGGACGAATGAGTGCGTCGCAGTGCCAAGGGGATGTGCAATGAAAACTTAATTCGATAGTAGTTTGCCCGGTAAAATGGGTATTGCAGTTTTGTTTGTTACTGGAGGTGGCAAATAATCGATCAGCCGATCATATTTTCTTCAGACAGTAAAATAGAATTATTTTAAAATTTATGAATAAATTGAATCATTAAATCAATATATAGAAAGAAATATAAGTCATTTAGGAGTTTAAAATTGAGGTAAGTTACTCATAATTTTAATTTTTTAATATAAAAATATCTTTTAATCTTAAATAAAATTTAATAACTTAAATTGGATTGCTCATATCAATTCATAAATGAGGTCAGTTTGGATTGGTCGCAAGACTGGTCAACATCAAGTCAAAGATTGATTTGAAAATTTTTTAGTTATTTTAGATTTTCGAATTTTTCTTTTAAATCAGACAGTGTTAAGTAATTTTTTTTAAATGGATCAAATTAAATTTTTAGATTCACCTCTATTTGTTACTAAACTCTATTTATTTATCGGTATTCTATACTATTTGTTGGAGTTAGAAAAATTTATCAATGAAATTATTTTCTTTTTAAAAGATAGATTAAATTTTTTAAGGAAAGAAAAGTAATTTTTTATTTTTTAAAGGTAAAATCATTTTTAAATTTTATAAAAAATAGTAAATAATTTATAAAATGATTATATAAACATATATAATGGGTTCATCAATTATCAATCATCTGTAATTATCGGTAATTATCATAATTATCAATAATTACTATTAATTACTAGTGATTAATAATGACTGTAAAAAATTATCATTTTATATGTGTTTTTCTTATATTCCAAAATCCCTAGATTGAATGTTAAAAACAAAAATTAATATTGATATTAACTTATTTTGGGTATTTTCAAATGTTATTTTCATGAAGAAAATTTTCTTTTTGAGTAAAAAACTTGGGTCATGAGATTGTAGACAATATATTGTGTTAATATTATGATTTAAATTTCTAATTATATATGTAGCAGATTTTTTATGTTTTGTTTGAAAGAAATATTTATGAGCTGGATGAAAATAAGTTTTATATGTAGTAAAACTCTAATTTTTGAGCTATATTTAATTAGATGTGAATTTTTATTAAAATTTTTTTGTTGGAGGAGACTAACTCTATAAATAAGAGTATTGTACAAGACTTATTTGAGCCTGTTCATTAAAAAAAGAGGCTTTATTCAAGATAATGAGAGGTTTAACTCTCGATGTGAGAGACTTATTTTTGCCTCTTGCTTATTATAGTACCTATACGTTGAAATAGTATATAATATAATTATTTTAGAAGAAAATAAGAGTAATATATTATCCAATTTACTATATGTAGTATGAATTATATAATTATGTGTAGTATAACGAAATTAATGAGTTTGTATGTTAGTATTGAACTAATGATTACAATAGTTTTTATTGATGATAGTAAAAAATAACATTTATGATATAAATTATAAAAAAGGTGTGAACCACTTAAAATATTATTATCACTTAAATACTTTATTTTTATACGTTTTTACAGTCACTATGGATATGAGATAGATGCATATTGCATTCAATATCAGAATATACATTTCGAATATGTAAACAAAAAAAAAAAAAAAAAGAAATTGTATATGTAAAACCAAAAAGTAAAAGAGAGAATTGAGAGACTTTGATTCTGACCCAAAAGTAAAAGAGATAACTGAGAGTGACTTTGATTCTGATTATTGTGTTTATAATATTGAAAAGAAATCGTAATGACAAGAAGTTCTGTTTTCTAATGATATTGTTTTTTGTAAATAAGTTATTAATTATAAGATGAATTCATTAATGTCCAACAACATTTGAAAATTAGTTGAATTATCATCAAATTGTAAAGTCATTGATTGTAAATGTATCTTTAAGAAAAAGCTTAAATCAGATCGAATCGTAGATAAGTGTAAAACTAGCAAACACATGACCTTCATTTTTTTTAATTAATTTTTATAAAAGTAAAATAATTTCACCAGTTAAAAAAAGAACAATACTTATGTACAAAATCTTACAATCTTAAAATTTATCAAATGAAATTTTATATTTTAAAGAAATAAATAATAAAAATATCGCTTTAAAATATTATATTAAATTAATAAGGTTTTAAGCTTAAAACTTAATTACGTGCATTTCACTTAATAACAATTTTCAATCTCTATTAAATTTTTTGATAATGCGGATATTATAGTTTGGAAGCTAAACTTATTATTTTAGCTTCATCAAGTGATGCAGGAAATTGGTTTAAGAGATTTATCATTTGAAATTTTGTTTTAGAAAAAAAAACTTTTTTATTTATCTTAATTCATCGAGACAATAATGTTGTAATTGATTTTAAAACTCTTATTGTAACAGTGAGTTCAAATCTATAAGGAGAAAACACAGTACTCTTGATTAGGTTATCTAATATATTTTACAATGAGCTATTTAGGATTTTAATTTTTTTTTTATCTAATGTAGTTTAATATACAAGAAAATATTATTCAAATATTAATAACATTTTACTAATTAGTTTTATATATATCTTATGTTTTATAAACAAATAAAACAATTTAGATAAAAGATTTTCAGAATAGTGAGATATTCTAATTTTTTTGAAATAAATTAAAATATTAAATATAAAAAATATAAAAAATTCTATTTTTATTTTATTTTTTGTTGTATCAAACGTATCCTAAGAGTGGTGGGATTGAAGCACGTAGAATCATTACCCATGTAGAAGGATTCCTTATATGGGATTTGAATTCCTAAAATTTAGATTTTAGATTCAATAGGAAAAGGAAATCATATCATGGTGGTAAAAAATGCACTATGAACACAATTCATCCCTATGAGGTAACAGCTTTTAATTAGTTGTTGATGGTTAAATTAATGAAAAACATAAGATCAAAAGTGGAAATCTTTAGCTGTTAATTTTGGGCTTTCAATTGTTAGTTTGAGTAAACAAAGTAAATCCTAAGCTTATATGCTGGTGGTTGAAAGAGTGACAATTTTACAATCGATTCGCAAGTTTCCCATAAAATTTGAATTAATATGATATGAAACTAAAAAAAATTGAAATTAATTCGATATGAAATTGATTTGATATAATTTATTGATCAATCTAAATTAATTTGATCTCAACTTGATCTATGAGATAACTTGATTTACTTGATTTAAATTATTAAAAATATCTAAATTTTATTTAAAAATTAAAATATTATTTGTCTATTTAAAAAAATTAAATTTATGTCATTTAATTTAAAATCTAAAAAAAAAAATTAAATATTTCTTTGTATTTTGATTCATTAATCCATTTTGACTTACTCGTAATATAAATTTATCACATTTATATCTACACGGAAAAATACAATTTAAAATTAAATGAACTTAGAATTAGAGGTGAGAATTTGGTTCAAACTAAACTAAATTGAATTGAATTTAAAAAACTAAAATCAAATTTTGAAAAGACATAAGTTGAACTGAATTGAATAAATTTATAAACTGATCTAAATTGAACAATCTGATTCAATTTAATTTTATTTTGATTCGGTTTAAACTAATTTTTTTTTAAAAATATTTGTAATATAAATAATAATTCTTATAATGTATTTTAAGATACTTTTAATATAAATAATATGTTTTTAATAAATTTTTACATATTTTTAAGACTTTTTAGTCAAAAAAATTCAAACTTTGTGTGGTTTGACGATTCTATATAATTCCTTTAATTTTAGCAAATTTAATTAAATTTATAAAGTTCTTGATAATTATGATTAATTTGATATTTGATCAAAATTAGATAATATAGTTCATGATGTATCGTCTATGTAATATTGAATTTTAAAACTAATAGGACGCACTGAACATGTCCTCCTTAAAAATTCAATTTTACATAGACGATACGTAATGTGTTATATTATCTAATTTTGATCAGAGCCTCAAATTAGTCATCATTGTTAAAAACTTTGTAAAATTGGTTAAATTTACTGAAATTAAATAAATTAGATATAATCGTCAAAATATATAAAAGTTTGGATTTTTTTGACTAATAGACCTAATTTGAATGTAAGTAATGAATTTTATGCATGATTCAATTATTTTAGGATTTAATATAAATTCAACCTAATTTGATTAAATTTTATTAAAAATTCGGTGAGTTTGATTCAATCTATTTTTTTACCTAAAAACTGAATTGAATCGGACTAAGTTAATTAATTTTTTTTAAAAAAAACTAAATTGAATCAAAATTATATTTAAATCAAATTGAATAAATGAAATCGATTTGATTTGATCAATTTCTTCAAGTTTGAACCAAAAAAAATCCCTCTCTACTCGGAATATCCAAAAGTGACCCGAGGTTCATCAATGAAAAAGATTTGGGACAAAGGGACGTAAACCCAACCCAATATGCCAGTGTGTTATTCGGTAGAAAAATGGCAAGTATTTTAAAGATAGGAAAAAGGAAAATTTCCAGATCGGGAACCAAATAGCTTTCTTTCACCAGGCAGACACTGATGTAATTCCCCCAATTGCATTATCAAAACGACAGCACTTTGACATGGTTTAGGGTGAATGAAGAATAGAGACAGTAGTAGTACTACTACTACTACTATTACTGAGTGAGTGTCCCTTGTACTGTTGGATGAAAGGGAAGTGTAGATGAAATGTGAGACATTGATCTGTCACGCCAAAATAAATCCAAATGGGAAAACCATTAACAGATTGCTGCACCTGCATGCACCATCTTTTTTTCTTTTTTTTTTTTGACATTAAAAAAATTAAAAAGCCGGAAAAACAAAAAGAGAACCCTTAAACAGGAAAAAGAAAAAAAGAATGAATGAAAGCGAAATGTGAGAAACACAATTTCTTTTTTTAATTTTTTTAAATTATATTATGTTACCACCGCCACCTCCACCTCCCTTTCTAGCGATGGCGTGGCTTGCTTTTGCCTTTTTTTTTTTTGGCCCTCGACCGGAATCTTTGAAAATCGGAAGCATCATCTAAGCTAATTTTTTTTTTTTAAATAATAAAGGGAAAGAAATTATATAAGAGAAAATCAATATCAATATATATTATTAATTTCACTTTCAAACTTAAATTTAAATCACTATGTGTCATTTATAAATAATTGTATATAATTCAATCATGAGTTATTTTTTTATATTGTGTTATAAAAATTGGCATATCAAATTTTTTTAAAATAATATAGTCACATGTTATTATTTTATATTATATTATAAAAAATTATTATATCGAAAAAAATATTTTTAAATAAAAAATTATAAAACTCAACTGCCATAATAAAAAAACTTTTTCAATTAGAAATTAAAAATTTTAAAAGTAGAAACTATAAATAGAAAGTTAATATCATATTAAAAAAATATGAACAGGAAATTAGAAAAAATCTAAAAAAATAAATTCTAAGCTACTTTTAAAAATGAAACTAAAAATGCCTAAAAAGTAAAAATTCTAAATAAGAAATTAATATATTTTAAAAAAAATGAGAAATAACTAAGATACTCTGAATAGGAAATTAGAAAAGTTTAAGCAACATTTTAAACTACCTCTAAATAAAAACTAAAAAAGGAAAAATTCTATATAAAAAGTTAATATTTAAATTAATTTTATTGATTATTTAAAAATTTCAACATATAAAGACAAATGACATTGTAATAGATTGTTAGGAGCTAGTTCAAATTTAATAAATTTTCTCTGAAAATTATATCATATAAAATTGAGAATATAAATTAATAAACAACCATTTGTTACAATTACCTCACACACATATATATAGCTTTCAATTATCTATTAATTTTATTTTTGATTATAAAATATTTATTACTATTTATTTAATTGATCATTAGAGATTATTTCATTCAAATTTAATAATTTTTTTCTTAAAATTTTGTTACATGAAATTGAAAATATAAATGAATAAATAAAATTTTTTTATTTAAATTTTCTATACATAATTATAAGTTTTTATAAATTTATTTTGTTATTTTAATTTAATCTTAATTTTACAAAGAAAACCATTTAAACAATATTTATTTATTATGTTATAACTAAAATTTATCATTGTCGTAGTAGTAATAATAATAATAATAATAATAATAATAATAATAATAATAATAATAATAATAATAATAATAATAATATTATTATTATTATTATTATTATTATTATTATTATTATTATTATTATTATTATTATTATTAT
>CATIWR010068129.1:0-39150 GCA_949677035.1 Omphalea diandra | reverse complement strand
TATATATATATATATTACATTGGTGAAATTTGAACCCTAAAATCCACTCTTAGATAGCCACTTTATCATTAGACTAAGCTGATATTTGGTAAAACTAAAAATTAAGTGCAGAAAATTTAAGAGCCGAATTTGAAGTACTAAATGATTTAAATGTTAAAAGTTTTTAATTGTATAGTTATTTGATATGAATTAAAAATTAAGAGATGAATCTAAATAATATATTTAATAATTGTAATTATAGAATAGATATTAAATGGATTTATTTTTAAAAGAGAGTTTGTTGAGGTATGAAGGGTATATATGTCATATTAATAAAAATATTTTAATGTCTATTGGTTGAACTGTTGACTGATAATTTTAAGTTAAAAATTTTGACTTATTATTTTAAGAGAATTGTAACTGAATTGAACATTTTCAGTAATTGATAAATAAATTTATCAAATAAATTTAAAAAATTAAGTGTTTAAAATATTAATTCTAAGTGTTGAATTATTTTATCAAACAACCCATAAGACATCATTTTATGCATATATATGTTCTTATATTTTAAAGATTGTGTTTTTTGGTTGGAAAAGTAATGACATGCAAATTCTAAAACTATACTATTGATTGATTTAAAGTGAAATGCATAGTAAATTGAGATGAGTACTTATAATTTGCTTTTTGTTTAAAAAATAACAAAGGAGGTTATGGCTTTCTGAATATTTGTGATTATATATTAAAATTATTTTCCTTTTTTAATATCGTCTATCATTTGAAATAGAAATGCAATTTTGTATTTGGCAAGCTTTTTTTCATGTCATTATGAGATAAGGTCAATTTTAAAAATTTATTGCCCGATAGGGTATTTATCATATTTTAATTAAAATTTATTGTTTTTTTTGGTATTCGGACATGGAAGAAACCTTTAAAATTGATAGGAGGATTAATAGGTCTAAAGATTTATATTTAAAAAAATTAAGAGATAAAATAATATATTATGATAAAATTTGGAATCTTTAAATATTTACTCTAAAAATTATAAAACGGCATACCGTCTTTATTCTTTTGGTCGTAAAATGGAATTTTTAATTGTTCGACAAATAATTATGAAGGAGGGACATATATCGTGAAAGCGCCTCTCTTTCTGTCTCTTACCTTTCTTACCTTGGCCTCTCTCTCTCTCTCTCTCTCTCTCTCTCTCTCCCTCTCTCTGTTGCATTCCTCTTCAAATTTGGTGTTGAAAGCCAAGGAAATCGAAGCCACTCACCATTGCATTCTACAAAAGTGTATTTATTTAGTAGCTTAGCGTTGTTGTACTCTACACTATTACACGCTCTTTCATTTGAGTGTGGAGAAAGAAATAACCACAGAGATATATCCTTAAGGAGAAGGGTTAAAAGAAGAAGTAAAAGAAGCTTGTGAGCTGCTCATATAATGTCCCCTCTTTTTAGGTTTATTCTTCTTCTTTTTTTTTTTTTCTGTTATTTTGATTTTTCATTATCTAACAGTTGTGAAAAGCTAAGCTTGTTGCTTCTTAATTTCCAGTAATGAGGGGATTACCAGTAGGATTTTGTAAGATCTGAACCTTGTTGTTGTTGATGATGTTGGTCATGGGATCAAGAACAGGAACATTCAATCAGATTTGATTTGAATGTCTCAAGAGGAAAACTCCTCTTCTTTACTATTACTGTTGTTGGTTTGTTTTTTTATTACATTTGTGCCATGACTACCAAACGCGCCTACAAGCTCCGTATCCGTCTCGATCTTTCTTTTTTCTCCCATATTTTGAAATTTTCTTCTAGGGTTTTATGTGCTGTGCCATTCTTTTTTTTTTTTTATTTGTTGATCTTTTTTTCTTTTTTTTTTTTTTCTTTTTTTTGCTTCATTCATTCTAATTAGATCTCTGTTTTTTATTTTGAATTTTACTTCTTGTGTTTTTTCTTTTAATGTCTTGAACTGCCTAACCGATACTAGTTGTTAGCCTTAACCACATTCCTGAAAATTTGAAAAGAGGAATTTGTGGCACATTCTTCAAGTGTGAACTGTCTGAAAATTGGGAGGAAATCATCTAGAGTTCTTGTTACTGGAGGAGAAGATCACAAGGTCAATCTCTGGGCTATTGGTAAGCCCAATGCTATACTGGTCAGTTCTCTCAGCCACCAAGTTTTTCTACATTTTTTTTTTTTTGGTTTCAGGCGGCTTCTGCTTGCAAATTGCAATTTGATGGAATGCTTTTAAATGCCTCCCTTATTTATAGGCTTATTGAATTTTTATTTTTCTTATTTTCTGATGCCTGCGGCTTAAATAAGTAATAAATGAGGAATTTTTTAGCCAGATTATAGATAATATATACCTCTTTCCTCATCAATGTTTTGTTGTTTGTTTTATTATGCTGGATATTACAAGTCTAGCTTTGTATGCAGAGTTTATCTGGACATACTAGTGGAATTGATTCAGTAAGCTTTGATTCTTCAGAAGTCTTAGTAGCTGCCGGAGCAGCAAGTGGTACGATCAAGCTTTGGGATTTAGAGGAGGCAAAGAGTATGGTTATCAATTCCTATTACTTTTTTGTTTCCTATTACTCTTTTGTTTAGTGTTTGAAAGAATTTTTCTGTATCATTTGGAATAGAATTTACTTGCCCTCCCACCCTCCTTTTTGTTTTTTCTGTTAATTTGCATGTATCATCGCTTATGCATCCTCAGTTCATATTGTTATTCTGATTCCTGTGTAGTTGTTCGAACACTGACTGGTCATAGATCCAATTGCATATCTGTGGACTTTCATCCGTTTGGGGAGTTCTTTGCATCTGGTTCTCTGGACACAAATCTTAAGATATGGGATATCAGAAAAAAGGGTTGTATTCACACGTACAAGGGTCACACTCGAGGGGTCAATGCAATTAGATTTACCCCAGATGGTCGTTGGGTTGTGTCTGGTGGAGAGGACAACACTGTCAAGGTTATTTACTATTTTCCCTCTCTTGGTGTGTGTTAAATGCACTCTTGAGTCGCATTCACATGCTCATGTGTTCTTTTTTTTTTTTTTTAGAAAAATTTTGCTTTTTTAAGAAGTGGAAAACTAGAGTTTTTTTTTATCCTTTTCCTGTGTGATGAGGACCTTCATTGAACCCTCCTTCAGTTGTACACATCCTGATATCAATTCCTATTGCAATTCTTTTTCTGTTGTCTTTATAAGTGGATGTTGAGTCTAACAATTCACTTCGAATTGAGCTTTGGCTCAATGGTGATGGATTTTTCTCCGGCCTGTGAGGTTGCAATTCGAACTTCAGCCAAAGCGTAATTAACTAAAAAAATGCTGAATTGAAATCCAAAAATTGGAGTTTGTGGTGAATTTGTTACTAGAGCTAGGATATTGTTTGCCATTGGAGTTCGTCTCATACTTTTTTGTTGGCTCACAAGTCGCCACCTTTCGTATCCACGTTGAGCTTGAAAGCTTTTCTTGGATGTTCTTATGTGTTTAGGGATGCACATCGAGGCTCGATTCTTGCATATATTTAAATTCTGTAAAACTTAGCCTTTTATCAAATACTTAAGGGGGGAATGGTTTATTGTTTGCATCTGCACCATGTAAACCTTTGTGCATAGAGCTAAATGCCACACCAACACAACACATGTTTGATGAGCTTTCTGATTGGCTCTGTGCTTAAATAGTTGTGGGATTTGACTGCTGGAAAGCTGTTGCATGATTTCAAGTATCATGAAGGACAGATTCAGTGCATAGATTTTCATCCCCACGAGTTTCTTCTGGCAACTGGTTAGTTTTGCTGTATTAATATTATTATATTTTTTCACATTGCAATATTCAATGCTTTTTCATTTTACAGGATTTACCTTGTCCTGTATTTCTTTCCTACATGCTTTTCCCTATGAATTTTGTAACATATGCCGTATGTTTGAATATATACAAATATGCATAAGAAAGCTATATAAATGTTAGAAATCTGTGAGTCTATAAATAAATGAATGTTAGAAATCTGTGAGTCTATAAATAAAGTCACATTATTCTGTAGAATAGATGGTTCACCTCTCATACTGTGTTTGGTTTTTTCCTTTGTATAAGGTTCTGCTGATAGGACTGTCAAATTTTGGGATCTTGAAACCTTTGAACTAATTGGTTCAGCAGGGCCTGAGGTAATATTATATTTTGGCAAAAAAGAGTGAAATCAATTTGGCATTATTATATCTCTGATGATTATCTTTTGATGAGGAAATGTTTTTCTAAAATTTTTGTTCTATTTCAGACCACTGGAGTGCGTTGTTTGATCTTTAATCCTGATGGGAGGACTCTACTGTGTGGATTGCATGAAAATCTGAAAGTAAATTCTCTCTAAGCTTTTTGTGTTTGGGGAATTATTAACTTTAGATAATACATCAGTGTTTTTTTTAGAAAAATAATTTTTATACTCCTTTATAGGTTTTCTCTTGGGAACCAATAAGATGCTATGATGCTGTGGATGTGGGATGGTCGAGATTGTCTGATCTCAATGTTCATGAGGGGAAGCTTCTTGGCTGCTCATATAATCAAAGTTGTGTTGGAGTGTGGGTTGTAGATATCTCGGTACTGGCTGCAGTTTCTACATTTTTATTTGTGCATGGTTTTTTCCTCCTTTTTTTTTTTTTTTTTTTTTTTTTGGCTGAATGGTTTGGTCTAAAAATGAATGAGGTAATTTCTCTCCCTTTTTTTTTATCTGTTGTACAGCGTATTGAACCATATGCAATTGGCAACATTAATCTATTCAATGGGTGTTCGGAATCTAAGTCGGGAGTAAGTGGGGATCAATCAGTGTTGCTTGAAACCACTGCAAAGACCAATTTGGGAAGGCTATATGTTTCACAAAATTCAGACTCTTTAGTAAAGGAAATAAAATCTCTTGGAAGGTTGCCGGTTTCTCAAAATTCTGATCCTACTATGGATTCAGCTAAGGAGTTGAAGATTTTGGCATGTATGTTGCTTTGACTGTTTTCCCTTTTCTGGTTTTCTTTTATATATTTTGTTCTCTTTCTCTCCACCTCTTTTCTTTTTTGTTTGCTCGCGCGTGCATATGGGTGGGTGTGCACACATGAGTTTCATCAATTAGTAAGTCAGATTGTGATGCATGTTTCTTACTACTGGTGCCACACACTGGTTGAAGCCACTGGAAGTGCACCTGGTACTCCACAAAGGATCAGCTTGAACTCTGGTCTAAAGACAACCGTGGCTGGTCCAATGACAGTTAATGCAGCAGCCCCAAAGAGGAATTCTATCAAGGCTCAATTGGCAGTTAATACCCCAATCTTCAACAAGGCAGATGTCATACCTGTAATTGTCCCTAGAAATAATATGAGACTGGAGCCAGCGGGTGAATCTAGGAAAGAAATCGGTATGGCTGGAAGAACAATGCCATTTTCTTTGCAGTCGAAGGCAAGCGATTACCGAAAATTTCCCAATAGCAGAGAGGAGATGGACCAGCCAACAATGTCCATCTCTTCTGAGACTCCAAGTTCCAAGTCTACAGATGCGAGCAATGTTGCAGATAGGAATGCTTTTCCTTCAGTTAAAGGAACAATTCTTGGAATATCAACAGCAGAAAGGAATGTTAAAGATGATAGACCTATTGGACCAGGGAAACAAGATTCAAATTTGATGACAGAGCCACCTTTTATCTACCAGGAAGAAAACTGTAAGTATTACTATCTTAAGGAGCATATGTGGAAATAGTGGTTTATAATAAACTAAAAGATTGCAATTTAAAGTTTTATAGAGTAAAAAATGGATATGCGCTTTAGTTAGAATAGGGATAGACAAAAACAAGTTTTTGATGATATGTAAGTTGCTCAATTTGGGAAATTTCTTGAAGGAATACTCTGGATGTTACTATAATCTCTATTGTTGAAGTGAAATCCATTCAAGATGTGGCTTTCTGGGATTTTCTTTTTATCATATATGGGAACGCATGAATTTGGTTGTTAAATTTGGAAAAAACATCCCCACACCCCCCCCCTTCTCTCTTCTCTTTGGTTCATGTTATTGCTGGTTTTCTTTTATATTTTTTCTTCTCTATTTTGTGTGTGTTCACATGTCGCATATGTATGATTTTCATAAATTAGTAAGTCAGATTGTGATGCATGTTTCTTACTACTGTGCTACGTACTGGTTGAAGCCACAGGATGTCCACCTTGTACTTCACGAAGGATTAGCTTGAACTCTGGTCTATACAAAGACAACTATGGCTGGTCCAAGAAAATAGTTTGCAACAAAAGAATTTTTTTTATTGTGTGTTTTTTTTTTTTTAGGTCTTTGGAAACCATAATTGTTGGAACAGTGTTTCAAAATTCTAGCAGTGAACATTTCTAAACTTTAATTGAAATGAAAGCCAGAATTTCAAGTTGGTTTTTGGGCACTCAGTCTATATCCAGTAGTTAATAACAACTACCAATAGTGTAGCTATAAATAGCAAATGCTTCTTTAAAAGGCTTAAAGGAGAACATCGAAATAGAAGGTTCTTTGTAATTTGTGCCACCTGTGAGAGCTTATAAAAGTGATGAGAGAAGGAAGCAATATTGTGCAACAGACTAACTCGTAAAAGTTTATTACTAAAGACATTTCTAACATTCAGTTAACTAATTTCTGAGGTTTGATGCAATGCTACAAGTGTGATTTTCATTCCGTACATTGAATACTTGGATCTCAAGCTTTTTCTTTGTGATTTGAATTTGTGTTTGATTGTTAAGATGATGGCTCTAATGTTGAACACCTGATATTTATTTCAGATGAAACCCAAGGGCACAAAACAAATAGAGATAATGTCTCTGTGGAAAGTCAGAAAGGAGGTATGATTGACCTCGATTGTTCTTACTTTCTGAACAATCCAAAGTCTTAACATACCTTACATGTTGATATATTAGGAAGCATGCGTTCAATGGTAATAAATTGGGAGAAAAGAGGAAGATCTCCTACTTATGGGGGACCTACTCCTGGGAGTTCCCCTGGGACAACTTCTGCAGTTAACATGCTTTCTTTTAATACGGTAGGGATAAATTTGAAATTTATGCTGCCTATCATTTCATTTTTTTTTTTTTTGTTCTTTTTTCCCTTTTTAACCTTCTTACAACTTGGTGTCTCATACTGTTCTTGGTGGGAGCATGACCATGTGCATTTTCTTAACGAAGTGTAGCATGTGCCATTTTCAAAAATGTAAAAAAGGAATGCAAGTTGCCATCTGTATGCATTTTATGTTGTGGGTTCTTATCTTCAATGTAGTAGTGAATAATAATTTTATCCATATTATATGATTGATAAGGTAGAATTAGAAAGTTGCTCTTCGCACTGTTCTGTTATGAAAAATATAAAATGTACGACAATGATAGTCATGTGATGACTGCATTCAAAACTTCAACTTCTGGTTTAGTCTCTATGATCTCTTACTTGAATAACTCTCTAATTTGTTCTCTATAAAGCACAGAGAAGAAATTTTTCCTTTGAGCTTAGCATGTGATTTTCCTGTATAATTTTTCTTTCTAATGATTATTATTGAATGTAACTTGAACAAGAAAATACTTGCAAATGGTGGCTGTTTAGTACACCAGTGGAGAAACACACTAAGCATGTAGTTGATGGATGAAACCTTCATTATCCTGTCCTTCACCTTCAAACATGGTCCTGTTTGAACTTTTTCTGTTCCAGTTTTGAGTAGCTCTTCCCCCCAAATTATCTCTTACATTGGTAAAATCTCTGCAACCTCTGTACCTTCCTAAAGTCGTAATTTTGTTCCTGAATGCATGGCTATATTCAGAATTATGCTACTTCAGTTTCCCCAATACATACAGTAATGAATGCAGATGGCAATATCCCTCTTTTTTATTGGGACCTGCCTTGCTCCTAATGGATCAATTTTGAGATCAAAATAAGTGGTCACTTGGTTGCGATAGGGGGATCTCATGAACCCAACAATAATCAAGATAGATCCTACCTACCTAGCCCGACCATGGTATAGTGCATAACCTTTTTTTAGCGGACTTAAGTTTTTGGTTAATAACAAAATCTGGGATGTTCAGTGTTTTTTGTTTTTTTTTAAATGTTAAATGATTGATACGAAATGTGATTATTTGTTAAGTATTGTAGTAAAAGTTGCTATAGATTTTTTTATATAAAGAGTACCACTGTAATTTCTTGTATTTCCTTTGATGTTCTAATCTGATTTGCTTTTTGGCTTTGTGGAAAATTATTTCTGCTATAATTGAGTATGATGAATCTATGGTCACAGTTGGGCTTTTATAAACGTTATAACAAGCAGAGAACTTTTTTGCCTCTTTGCAAGGTGAACTGAATCTTTATGTGATTATCCTCAGCACTTTTCTCTCTCCGTACTTCCCTCTTTTCCTCCCTTCTCTATCTTTATGTGTCTTTTTATGTACATTGGTTGAGAAATTCTACAGTTGAACATTTGAGACTTTTCCTTGAGATGATTTTTTTAGTTGTTTTGTATATTGACTAACTACACATTACTTTTAAGATGCATGTGTTTTTGATCCCTCCTCGTCTCTATAAAAGTTTGTGCACATTTTGCATGTGAATATTTGAAGACTAAACAGAGTGGAGGCTCCCCATCTACTGAAAGAGAAATCATTTCTGCTAGCGATGAGGATGCTATAGCTGATGCCATGGAACAGCATAATCAATTCATAAGCTCCATTCAGTCTCGTTTAGCAAAGATACAGGTGATGTATGTGAAGTAGATATTAAGCTAAAGGATTTGACAAATTATAGACAGAGCAAGGAGAATATTTTATCTGTTGGGGGGATGTGGTTTGGGGCGAAGTTTACAGTTCAGCCTCTGTAACAGCATAAACTTACTGTAAGGGTCTATGTAGAAATATGTTATCTGTGCCTGCCTCTGTAGTGAGCAGGTTGAACTGGTCAAGTTTGAAGGAAAGTTTTCCCTATGCTTTCACTTCAAAAATTTGAATTGTTGACATAGATTGTCCAAAGTATCTTGTACCTTAAACTACAGTGCAGAGTTTCTCACTGCAACAAAAAGACTAGCTACTCTACTTGAGTGCAATCAAGTACTGGCTGTTCTATTTATCAAAAACTTAGAATTTGCACGCTTCACTCATTTTCCTTAGTCATAAAGTTGCAATCATTTATCTTCATGAATGTGTTACTTTCAAGAGCTTTTGTGCAGCCAAATTGCTCTTTTCCTCTGCTGGGTTTATTTTCTGTACTGCATATATATTTTTTTTTTCATATCACTATATTAACTTGAAGTATGCACTGGGGATTGTATAAGGTGCAATGATTAAGTGGTAGTTATGTCCTTTGTATTTAGTATAGTGTAGTACCATTATTTTAATTTGTATATAGTAACAGATAACAATGATTGAATAGTAATAGAATCAATTGGTAATATCAGAGATTTTGATGTATTTGTTCAAGTAATTACCAATGACCAATTGCTGAACCTTGTGTAATTGGTTGTAGGTTGTGTATAGATATTGGGAGAGAAATGACGTTAAGGGGGCCATTAGTGTGATGGAGAAGATGGCTGATCATGGTGTAAGCAACCTTCCCCATTACTCATCCTTGTTGAAAAAGAGGATATTTATCTCAAAGCTATTTGGCTCTAAACTTTCCATTCAGTATTTAATCTCACTAACCTATTTCAAATCTTCTGCTTACACTGTGAACTGCAGGTACTTGCTGACGTAATCAGTGTTGTGACTGAGAAAATTGATGTTGTCACATTGGATGTTTGTACCGGTCTTCTGCCACTTCTTGCTAGCCTTCTTGAAAGTGACATGGATAGGTAAGAAACTGGTGGTATTTTGGTTTGGATGATTATTCCTGCTAGTCAGCACCACATTGCAGGTGGATGTGTTTTCACATATAGGAAAATATAGTTTCTTTTTTCTTCTGGACAAGTAATGTCACTTTCCATGGAAGTGCTTCACATATTACTCTCATGTTTGGTGACTGATATTTGCGGCAACTGCATTTTTAGCTGATGCACTACAATTAGCTGGTAATTTCTTGCAACCTGGTAGGGATAATGTACTGTGGCTAGAGATGGTTTAATAAATGTAGGGGATTTTTTTTTTTTAGTAAGTTTTGCCTGTTTTAAAAACCTGTTCAGTGCTCGTTTGTGTTTCCTCTAGGAAAAGAGAAATTTGGCTGTTGTAAAAGTTTGCTTGTTCATGTTTCCTGAAAGTTTTGCCTGTTGTAAAAGCCTGTTCAGTGCTCGTTTGTGTTTCCTCTAGAAAAAGAAAATGTGCTTGATTGAGAAAAAGAACATGGGGATTGGGTCTGAGCAAACCTAAATGCAAAGGGTATATGTTGTTTGATAGGTTTCTTAAATTGGAGGAAGATTGAAATAAACATTATGGCAGTTGGAAATGAACTGAAAGCAATTAGTTAGATTCATTCGTAATAGGACCCTGATTCCTCAAACAGTGTAGAATTTGTAGGTGACATCTTTGAATTAAATTTACTCTTTTTGTTGACTTACTGTTCACAGAAATAGAATTTTTCTTGGGTTTTACTGTTTGCATCATAGTTAATTTAAGAGGGGTACTTTTCATGTTTTCTAGTACAAGTATGGGGATGAGGTACACCACTGAAGGCTTTGTATATGGTATAGGGATTAGGTTTAGTTGGTATGCTAGCTGGATTTGTGGTACGAGTATTACATTTATTTGGTCAGGTGCTTTTTTCACTGTGCTATTGCACAGAATTATTTCATGAATTAGCCAATTATTAACTTCTTTTATTTGTTCTTAAACTAGTAGTTAGTACACTAGATATGTCATAGAGCTCCGGAATGACCTAACTGGGTTTTGTCCACAGTGAATCTGTTGAACTTTTGTCATAGTCAGCACCTGGGAGACATTTTTTCTAAGGAGGAGACCTATACGCTAAAAATATCTTTTCTTGTTAACTAATAAATGGGTAGAATTCTCAGAACTGCAACTTATTAATAGTTGATCAACATATTATTTTACAGCCAATTACAGTAATTCATGGGAATTAACAGTATTTTTTTGAAAATGAAAATCATTGAATTCAATTAATGACATTTTCTTTCTTTTATGCAAGTAAAGAATTTTATTGAGAAATGAAGAGGAAGCAAATCATATGCACCTTAGAGGACATGGAGAAGTCCTAAAAGTCAAAAAGATAACTATGAGAACAGAAGATGTAAAGTAATGATGCCCTCTAATTAAGCTGGATAGCATTCAAAGACACTCATGTAAAAGCTCCTGAAGTATAAGCCAACATAAAAGTCAAAACACACATTATCCAAAAACAAATTGTAATATGCTCTGATTTTTGAAAATTGGTGCATTTTTTTTTTTCATCCGAAGAACATAAAAAGGAAAGAACATAATTCCAAAGAGTTTTTGGCTTCTTTTCTGCCACCAAAAATCTCACTTTGGACCAATAAAAATCTCTGAAGATTGTGGAGACACCCCACTGCTCAAAATGCCTAAAAAGATGTTTCTAAATTGCCCAAACTGCTCCACAATGTAGAAACAAATAACGAGTCTCTGTATGCTTTTAACACAGTGTACCAATAGCGAGTCTCTGTATGCTGCAACAGATCATTACTATTTATCTTTTGGAGAACTGCAGAATAAAAGAAAGCCCCTTATCTTGCGTGGCAGTTTAGCTTTCCAAATTCTATTGAAGTGGAATGGATAGTATGAAGGACAAATAGTGTTGGAATAAAAGTATTACAATTGTTGATACAAAGGACCTCAATTAGGACTTTGTCCAGTTTGTTGGGCTTCATTTTCTTTACTGGCCCTTTGTTCCCCATTTTCATCTTTTCCTCTCATGCCCAAAAGGCAGGTGGTGTCACTGCTTCTTTGTCAATATTTTACCCCCACTCGTCACCATGGTTGCTCCAACATCTTGATTATCATTGATTTTGGCCATATTTACCTAGGCTCAACTTAACTTCATGCTTTGTTAGTGTGAATTTCTTTTGCCCGACTCTGTAAGTGGTCCATTTGAATTGATGTGCATTTGAAATGAAGCTAGATTAGGATTTGTGATTCAAGTGAAAAATCACAAAAATCAACATGATGTCAAATTGAAATTGCCATTCATTTCAAATGGCTCCATCCTAGTGTACCTCAAGTGAAGAAAGAAAAACGCAATTTTGGAGGTTTTGAATCTTGCAAAGAGGAAATCCCTAATTTAGAAGATCTAGATTGTGTATCATCACAACCTTGATAATTAAGCTTAACTATCATGCTCTGGGATACACCTATGATTGTTGTGTAGTGGGGGGTTGGGGTGAATTAACTGACTATATCACCACATGACACGTGCAGTTTGATGCATGTTTGCAGTCCGTTCACTCCAACTCTTCACCTTGTCTTTATTTCTAAGTTGTTATTTGATGATGGTCGGCTTTAGTTTCATCAATATTTCATGATTTTGTGGACTGAGATGCCGGTGTTTTAACTGCCTGTATTATTTAGGCATTTGAGCATCTCTCTGGATATGCTGCTTAGGCTTGTAAGAACGTTTGGTTCAATGATCTACTCAGCTGTCTCAGCACCAACACCTGTTGGTGTGGATATTGAAGCGGAGCAAAGGTATGACAATTGGCTCTCTTGCAAATTAGATATTGAGAGTAATAATTGTAACTGATATGATATTTTTCTAATTCTTTTGTTTCATAGGTTGGAACGTTACAGTCTCTGCTTTGTAGAACTTGAAAAAGTCAAGCATTGCTTGCCTAGCCTCATGAGGTAAATTCTCAATTATTTTTTACCTGTTCTTTCATGATCCAATTAATTGTCAGAGATTCATTTCCTTGTCCTTCTTTTGCACTGTAGAAGAGGGGGTTCAATTGCGAAGTCCACTCAGGAGCTGAATCTAGCTCTTCAAGAAGTTTCATGAGTGAACATAAGTTGAGGGGAAGTGCTGCATGTTTCTACCGTAGCCTAACTTGGGTTGAATTAATACATTACTCTGAAAGAAGAGCAGAGCAAGTTGTGTATTTTCAGGGATTAAACTTCTCTTCATGTGTCATCCAATAGTTGGAGCTTTTCTGTTGTCTGATCTAAGCCCTCCATCTCCATGTACATTCATACTTAAATGGAGGTATTAACTTCTAGCTGATTCAAGCATATTGACTGTAATCTGAAGACTAATGGATGTGCCACTCTACCTGGTTTGGGTTGCTGCGCAGTTTTGGCAAACATTAACGTGCGTAATTGCTCATTGGAAAATGGGAAGGATATTAGCCACTGCATATTAATCTCTTTCCTATTTGGCACATAATAACATTGTAACTTTGGAGATGTACAATTTGTTAATATTCTTTTTGTTGCATATACGGGCGTTCAAGTTGAACTCCTTGTGCTAGAGCTATTCTAATGTGTAGTCAATCTTAAAGTTGATTTGGTTCGTGTGCATATCACAGCTTCTCATTGCTTAGCACAGATGTATATGGAGCACAATAGAAAATCAGAACTCCGGAGATGCTAATTTGCATAGGACTTGACCCAACAGAGGTGTTGACAATTTTGTTTAATGCATTAGAATCTTTGCTCCCAAAACTCGCTTCATCTTCGTTCGAAAAAATAAAGAAAATAGAAAAACCTCTGTCACCGCATTTGATCCGCTCTCTGAATTCACTCAATGCGCGGAAAGAGTGGTAACTATGGCAGGCAAGAAGGGGTGAGATTGGACAGGTGAAAAATAAGAGAGAAAAGAAATAAAGATGAAAAATTAAAATGGAAAATTATTTTCGTTGTTTAGAAAATTTAAGGAAAATAAGTTCATATTTCCTTTTGAGCCCGCCAAATTGCAATCCTTCTAGAGATTAACATGCTCTGATGCTTAATTTAACATTACCTTTTATATTTGAATAATTTCAAATTTTCAATCGAATGTTGAGGTTCATATCTAATATGTAACTATTACTAGAAAACTTAGATTCAATTTTTCTCAAAATCTTAACAATCTATTTGAGATGATAAAAATATTTTTAACATGATAGATTATGTTGATCCAAACTTGATTCTCAATTTTTCTCTATTCTCAAGATTGGATGCTAAAAAAAAAAAAAAGTGAACAACTTGCCTATAATGGATGCATACACCAAATAAATAACATAATCAGAATTTAATTAAAAATTAACACTTTTAAAAATTTAATTAAAAATTAACACTTTTAAAAATAGAGTATTATAGTAATTTTAATTGATATTATGAATGATTAGTAAAACTGTCATTCACTCGTCAGTTCAGTATATAAAAAATTTTCTAAACTTAATATAACTAATTTTTTTGTCCTAAAAAAACATGCCACTTAGGATTATTAGACATTAAATATTTAAAAATAAAAATATCTATAAACCATGTATTGAAACACTCATGGATGAAATATTTGAATGAAAAAAGAAAAAATTAATTTTATAATTAATTTGGATATTATATTACATAATTACAAAAATAAAATAGAAGAGAAACCTTTATAAAAGGAAATAACCACACCTAAATAATAGGAACTAGTTGATATAAAATGACAAAGAAGTATTGATGAAAACAAACAACTAAACCTAAACCTACGTTAGTGAAAATAAACATAAACATAGGATAATTTATATGAAAATTAGTTATAACAAAAATCAGACTAAAATTTGAAAATATTTATTTGAATCATACCAATTTTTCAACTTGATTTAGTTTGAGTTTTTAATTCTATTAGGTCCAATTTAATTGGATTTAGTGCAATTCAATCATTCAATTATAGAAAAGTATAGACTAAAAATCAAATCAAAATTGACTCACTTGAATCTAAATTTCTTAATTAAAAAAATTTAGGACTAATAATTATCAGACCAAATTAAAAAAAAGTTAAATTAAGGACTTCTTTGGCTAATTATCCAAGTTTTTCCAGACTTGTATAAAAGAAGGTAACATAAGAGATGTGGGTCATATATCCTAATTTTTTTTTAGTG
This sequence comes from Omphalea diandra, assembly GCA_949677035.1. Lineage (NCBI taxonomy): Eukaryota > Viridiplantae > Streptophyta > Magnoliopsida > Malpighiales > Euphorbiaceae > Omphalea > Omphalea diandra. The sequence continues at coordinate 24,190 of CATIWR010068129.1, read as the reverse complement.
AATTTTGATAAATTATTTTTTATTTAATTCATTTTATGCATATGAAATATCATAATAAAGAGTCTAAAAATATATTATTTTATAATATTTTTTATTTATCTATATTTATCATAAAAATATAAATTATAATTACATAAAATTAATCGATAAATAACTTTTGTAATTATAGAAGATTAAATTAAATAGTATTCAATCATTTTTATTTTTTTATGAGAAATTATTGGGTAATTTAAGAAATCCATCTTCAAGGAGTAACCCAATTATATGAGAAATAGACCCTAGTATAATTAAGAATATTATAATGAACCTTAATTCTCTAAAAACCATTTGGATAAGGGTTTATTTAATTTCTATTGCCAATTTATTTTTAGAAATTTTTGGAGTTTAGATTAATTATTTTTTCATCATTTGGTTGTTAGATAATATGAAAATTGACTTCTTTGGTACTTGTGAAATTTTAATCTTCTTGGGAATGATCTTTATTTCTCGTTATATTACTTGAAGCGATTTGTACACTTGCAAGAGTTATACATGCAACAAGTTTTTGGCATCGTTGCCAGGGATTGATTTTTCATAATATCAATTCTACTTAAGATTTTTATTAATCTAGTATTTACTTCTATAATTTTAATAATTTGTTAGACTAATTGTAGTTTATTCTTTTGATAGGTGAAATCCTTGGTGTATGCAACGTTTGAAAAGTCTTGAACTATTTGAATTTGATCCTGAAATCAAAGGTACATTTCACATTTGAAGGCAAATCCAAAAATAGAAAAAGAGTTTGTTTATGGATACAATGGCTAACGAATGAAGACCAAGAGTTTTACGAGAATGCGCCATGCCGCAGACTCAAGAAGCTCAGTCAAGCATTGCAAAATCAATCGTTGCCAATAATAATTTGAAATTAAACCGATAATTATCCAGATGGTGCAATAAAACACATTTAGGGGGGAAGTAACTGAAGATCTGAATGCCCACATCACCAATTTCTTAAACATATGCGCAACCTTTAAGATTAATGGAGCAATTGATGATGCAATCCGATTGTGGCTATTTCCTTTCTCCTTAAGAGATATAGCTAAAAGCTGGCTAAATTATATGGCTCCTAACTCTTTTGTCATTTGGGAGGATCTCTCTAAAGCTTTCTTGGCACAATACTTTCCACCGAGCAAGACCACACAATTGAGGCAAACAATTACAAACTTTTAGTAGGAGCAGTTTAGACATTATATGAAGTATGAGAGAGATTTAAGGGATTGCAAAAAAGATGCCCACATCATGACTTAACATATTGATAGTCCAAACTTTCTACAACGGGCTTAACCATTCGATGCACATTACCATATATGTCACAATGGGATGTGCATTCATGGGGAAATCAACTGATGATGCTTATGCTTTGCTAGAAGAGATGGCTTCAAATAATTACCAATAAGCAAGCGAAAGAGGGGTCAATAAAAGGTTATAGGTATTCACAATATTGATGCTTACACTATGCTAAATGCCAAGGTGGATGCTCTTACAAAGATACTTGATGGGGTGAGTGTGCATGCTATAAACACACCAAAGATAAGTTGTGAATGGTGTGGTGAAGGACACTTGAGTACTGAATGCCAAATAGGGAGACCATTATTCAAAATTTTGTCTAACATGTACAATATGTGTCCAACTTTAATAGGTAGCTCCATAATCTGTATTCCAACACCTATAATCCAAGGTGGAGGAATCATCCTAACTTCTCATGGAGAAACCAAGCTAATCAAAGAAACTTTCTCATCGTCTTGGTTTTCCTCAAAGGCAATAAGGTGGTGTATCTATGGACCAATACAATCAACCAAAGGAGAAACAACCTTGGGTCATGCAAAATTCTTTGATTGAGAAATTTAAAAAAGTAAAGACAAAGCTAGATAAGATAGATAAGCTTGAGTTGAGGGTGAACAAAATGGAGCAACACAATTAAAATTTGGAAATGCAAATTGGGTAACTGGCAAACAATTTTGGTGTTAGAACACAAGGTTCATTACTAAACAAGACTGAAATCAACCTAAGGGAACAATGCAAGACATTAACTTTGAGGAGTGGCATAGAGATATCCAACCCCCCATGCAAGGACAAGGGTGAAACTGAGAAGACAACCCTAAAAATACCAAAAATTCTTGAAAATAGTATGGTTTCAAACCCATAAAATAAGGAGGTAGCCCCAACTTTTAGTTTGAATAAGAATGACAAGGTGGAAGAAACCAAGGAGGATGAAGGAGGCAAGCCTACAAAAACAAAAGCTAGACAAACAATACACCAAGTTTTTAGAGATGTTCAAACAACTTCACATCAATATTCCATTTATCGGGGCTTTGGCACAAATGTCCATATATGTGAATCCCTTAAGGGTCATTTGTCTAACAAGAGAAAATTAGAGCAATTTGAGACAATAACCCTTTCGGAGGAGAGTAACGCCATAATTCAAAATAAGCCTCCACCCAAGCTTAAGGATATAAGGAGTTTTTCCATTCCTTGTCAAATCTCTGATTATAAATTTGATAGAATATTATGTGATTTATGTGCAAATATTAGTCTAATGTCTCTTTCTGTTTGCTAAAAATTAAATATTGGTGAGATCCAACCAACCACGATTACCTTGTAATTAGCGAATCACTCTATTAAATACCCAGTTAGAGTGGTGGAGAATATGCTCAAACGAGTGAGGAAATTCTACATTTTGGTAGATTTCATTATTTTAGACATAGGTAAGGATGTAGAAACAAATTTCATTCTTGGAAGACCATTCTTGGTAACCGTAGGGGCCATAATCGATGTGAAGAAGGGTAAGCTCACTTTAAATGTGATGGAAGAATCTATTGTGTTTAATGTCTTCAAGGTAACAAAATAGTCCTATTCCATTAAAGAGTGCAATAGAGTGGATGTGATTAATAGCTTGGTATAAGAAGTATGTCCAAAGGAACACCATGATGATCCATTTGAAGCTTGCTTGGTTCTAGGGGTATCACCATCACATGAGAATTATGAGATTGCAAGTGCAACTCATTTCTTGGAAGTAAATCCTCCATTCAAAAATTTTAAGTTTGAGGAATTGGGACAAGATAAGACTTTTCCCCTCCTTATGTTAAAAATGCTCTAATTTTAGACCTAAAATCTCTTCCTATTTATTTAAGGTATGTCTTTCTTGGTGAAAATTAGACCTTACCTATGACTATTGTAGCCCATTTAACTAAATTATAGGAAGAAAAATTGTTAAGAGAGTTAAGAGAAAGGAAAAAAGCTATAAGATGGACAATTAGTATTATTAAGGAGATTAGTCCTTCTTACATGCATAGAATTCTCATGGTGGATGATCATAAGCCATCCATTGAGCATTGATACTACTCATCTAACAAGTGGGCCAGGTCCAATACCACATAAGGCCTAGCTCGGCCCGTGACCTTAACCCACAAAACTAGCTCGACCCATTAGTAAGGGGCGAACTGGCTGATGCGGCTCAACTACTAGGGAACACTTAACTCATTTGAAAGCTGCGTAAACTGAGCTAAATAGTAACTACCAACTTTCTTACCAAGTCTCGTCATGACCACAACCCCTTGGCTACAAAGATAAGAGCTAAACTCATGCCTTATAAGTTCAAACTGCCACCAATGGACAATTACGATGGCACAATAGACCTTATAAATCACATGTACAAATTTTGATCCAAAATGAAATTGTACAATTGCTCGACTGCCCTTATATGCAAAGTTTTCCCCACCACTTTGAAATGAGTCATACAGGAGTGGTACTAAGACTTATCTTAGGGTTTTACTCAACTCGTCCAATGTTTCACAGCTAGATTTGTGTTAGCCATCCCGTAGGTGAAGATCTTTTTGGATCTGTATAAGGTGGTCAGGGAAGAAGGGGAGTCCCTATGGGATTACTTGGCCAAAGTCAACAAGATTGCTATGCAAGTGAATAACCTTAATCATGAGGTAGCAATAAATGCCATAATACGAAACTATAACAATCAAGTGCTCTTCAACTCCCTTAGTATTGATCTACCGAAAAATTTTCATGAGTTGATGGAAAGGAGTAATAAGTCAATTCTACTAAATGACAATTTATGGACTTACTTCCATAACCCTTATAAGAAAAAGGAAGAGAAGGGCTAAGCTGAAGGAAGAGGTAAGAGAGGCTGAGCCAAACATACAGGGCAGTGCTCGGGCCCAGTTGATCTTAATTGTAATTCAACCCGATACTATACACCCCTCACAACCAACAGAGGAAAAGTCTTTTATTGGATTAAAAGATTAGGTGAAAGGATTTATTTCCTTCAACCACTCAGAGCAAAGACAAGTGTTGTAGTTTCCATAGGGACAACAGGCATGGCATAGAAAAATGCAAAGACTTAAAGAATGAAATGAAAGGCTTGTTCAACAAGGCAAAGAAATGAACAGTCCTAGATGAGGGCAAACATGAGCCCCATTAAAAAGATAACTACAAGGATAAAAGGCCTCATACCTAACAGTGTGTAGGAGTTATTGATGTTATAGCCAGATGAACCATAGGAGGCGACAGCTCCTACGCCAGGAAAAGGCAAGTCCATGAACTATACTAAGTAAACTACAAATCGAGCTAATGTTTTGCCCTATTATATTCTCCAAAGTTGACAATGATGGAAGGTTGAATACCTTACATGCAGATGCATTGGTGATTCAGGGGTCAGATTGAAAATTACTTGGTTAAGCGCATCCTCGTAGATGATGGTAGTTCAATAAAGATGCTGACATCAAAGACCTTCAAGGCTCTAGGCCTCGACCTTAAATAGTTACACCTAGTCTGAACTCCCTTAACCGGATTAGGAGGGGCTAGGGTTGAAGTGTTAGAGTCCATCGAGCTAAACATAGAGCTGGAAAACATGAAGTTACTAAGAAGTTTAGAGTTATATGGATAGTAGTAAATATCCCCTTCGCATATAATGCTATCATTTATAAGCCTATCCTTTATGACATAGTGGGTTGCACCTACATTTTATACCTAACCATGAAGATCCCAATCGAGTAGGGGGTGATAAAGGAGATTAAAAAATGGCCAGGGAGATCTACATGACCATCCTAAAAGAAGTAAGCCATGTAGTGCCTTTCGAACCAATAGACTTAATTCCAGAAAACACCACTAGAAATGTAGAGCCAACGACTGATCTAAAACTCCTCCTAATAGGATAGGATAAAGCTTTACGCATCGAAACAAAGCTAACTAATCCCATCAAGAAGGATATCAGCTTGGTGCCAAAAGATGCCATAAAAGCCTTCGTACAGAGTCTTTAGATATCAAGGGGATTGACCCCTTGATTATTGTGCACAAGCTCAATGTAGACGGCTTGGGCAAACATGTTAAACAGAAAAAGAGGAATCATGCACCTGAATGTCAAAAGGTCATTGCCAAAGAGGTGTGCAAGTTACTACATAATGGGTTCATTCGAGAAGTCCAATACCTAGATTGGCTAGCCAATATTATACTAGTAAAAAAACCCAATAGTCAATGAAGAATGTGTGTGGACTTCACTGATCTTAATAAGGCTTACTCGAAGGACAGTTACCCATTGCCTAACGTCAACCAGTTGGTGGATTCCACTGCTGGTTATGAGTTGTACAATTTTATAGATGCCTCAATAGGGTATCACCAGATTCTGAGGTTTGTGTTGGATGAGGAAAAAACTAGCTTTATCACACATGAGGGCACCTACTATTAGAAACTAATGCTTTTAGCCTTAAGAAGGTAGGGGCTACCTACTAGAGACTAATGATCCACATGTTCAGAGACAAAATTGATAACATGGTGGAAATGTATATAAATAATATGATTGTGAAAAGCCGCCAAGCGGAGGATCACACAAATGACTTGAGAGAAACCTTCAAGAAATACAATTAGGACAACATAAAGATCGACCCAGAAAAATGTGCCTTTAGGCTTCGAGTAGGCAACTTCCTTAGGTTTATGATCTCTCAAAGAAGAATAGAGGCTAATCCAAAAAAATTCAAGCAATTGTTGACATGCAATCACCCTGAACTATTAATGAGATATAAAAACTCAATGGAAGAATCACAACTTTTGGGAGTTTCATTTCCTTATCAGCTCAACATTATTTGTCTTTCTACAAGAAACTGAGGGATCTGAAAAAATTCAAGTAGGATAAAGAGTGTCAAAAGGCCTTTAAAAACCTAAAAGCCTCTTTGGCTCGCCTCTTTGCTTAGTCGCCCCCAACAGCATGAGCCACTGTTCATGTATTTAGTAGCAACGAAAGAAACTATAGCTCAGTACTAGTCAAAGAAGAAGGAGGTGAACAAAAGATGGTGTACTATGTTAGCAGAGTCTTAAAGGGCACAAAGTTAAATTACATACTGCTAGAAAAACTAGCATACACACTAGTCAGCTCGACAATGAAACTAAGACATTACTTCCAAGCCCATACCATTATGGTTTGAACAGATCAGCCCTTACAAAAAGTCCTACAGAAGGCCAAAACTTTAAGAAGAGTGGGTGAGTAGCCAGTTAGGCTACAAGAATTTGACATCATATTTGAGCTAAGACAAGCACTAATAGACTTCGTAGCCAAACTAATGGGGTTAGAACAAATACTGACACAGGTTGATGATAAAAAAGAATGAAAGTTGCACGCTATTGGGGCCTCAAGTGGAGGAGTAAGAATGAGGATAGCCTTTTAAGGTCCTTATAAAATCACCATTAGATACGCTGTGAAGCTAAAATTCTGAGTTACCAATAATGTTAAAGAGTATGAAGCCCTAACCATAGGACTACAGCTTGCAAAAAAGTTTGAGTTGAAAACATCTCCATTTATAGTGACTCCAGATTGATTGTTCAACAACTCATTATCCAATACACCATTAAGGATGCCACTGTGGCTAAATACGTCATGCATGCCAAACACCTCCTAACGGATATAGAAAGTAAGCAAAGAAATTGTAAGATTGAGCCAATTTTACGAAACAATAATGATAAAGCAGAAACCTAGGTAAAGTTAGAGCAAAAGGAGGAATCCGCCCAAGGAGGCGCTCACATCTAATTAGATAGTTGGTGAGGCAATAGATTACCAAGACGATGTTCAGTAGCTAGTCCGAGAGGATGATCAGCCACACTGGGATTGAGACACGACCTAGACTCCTATGGGAGGCAGCAGTGGGGAATTTTTATCAATGGGTGAAACCTGACAGAGCAATACCGCATGAAGGTAGAAGGCCTACGGTTCATGAACTTCTTTTCCCGGAGAAGAAGCAATGACGATATCTGGGGAATAAGCATCAACTAACTATGTGTCAGCAGTAACAGTAGCTTCTCCTCATGTCGTCCTGCTAAAAAAAGAACTGGTTAAAGAGAGAACAAAGCCAAACATTCTCCAAATAGTGCACATAACCATAATAAAAGAGGAGGATAACTAGATAAGTCCTCAGGTCAAAACTTGAAGTATGGGCAACTGTCAACAAAGCCAAAATAAGCCTGAGTTATCATCCACTAAAAAAGATGGCATCCTCTACAAAAGGTCCTACAACTAACCCAAGCTCATATATGTCTCCTTAGAAAATGGGGTTTATGTACTGAAAGAATCCATCAAGGCATATGTGGAACCCATAAAAGCGGCCACAACGTTAGCTCAAAAAGCCATCTTGTTCGGATACTACTGGCCCTTTACAATCAGGGATGCTAAATAACTGGTGCAAAAGTGTGACGTTTGAAAAAGACATAGTAACATCCCTCAACAGCCAGCGACAGACCAAAAACCTATTGGCTCGATATGGCCTTTCTCTTAGTAGGGGATTGACATCTTCAGGCCTTCGACCACTTCACAAAATGGCTCAAAGCCGAAGCACTAACCATTGTCACCTCAACATGGACTTCCTAAAAAAGAATGTAATAAATCAGTTCAACAGTCATAAAATTCTCATAGTCGACAATGAAAAATAGTTTGATAATGGCTAGTTCAAATCCTACTAAGTCGAACTAGCCATAGACCTCTTATTCATCTCAGTTTCCCACTTACAAACTAACGATATGACTAAGGTAAGTAACAGAACCATCTTATAGGGGCTTAAAAAAAGATTGAAGGATACAATAGGCAACTGGCAGATAAGCTTAACCACATCCTACGGGGTTTCCAAACTACCCCAAGAATCATAATAAGATAAACATCATTCTCCTTCACGTATGGCATAAAAATAGTAATATTTGTGAAGATAAGACTTCTATCATATAGAGTCCTCCACCATCATCCTGAGCATAATGAGGAAGAGCTTTGCCTCAACCTAGACCTCTTAACCAGCAAAAGAGAAAATTTTGCCATATAAATAGCAGCATACCAATAGAGGGCCTTTCGGTTCCACAACAGGAGTGTCAAAGCCTAAGCTTTCAGATCGGGAGACCTTGTATTATCACGAACTGATAAAGCTCAGGGAGGGGTGGGTGTGAGCAAGCTCTGCACTAATTAAAAAGGACCTTATAGAATCCTCAGGACAATCGAGTTGATAACATACAAGTTAGAAACTATGGAGGGCAAGCCTGTGCCACGCATATGGAACATAGAAGCTTTGAGAAAATACTTCATCTAAATTGTCAAAGAAGCTTTGATAAAATACTTCATCCAAATTGTCATTATGACTCCTATAAAGTGGCTTAAGCCATGCCTCAGCCTCACAATATGTAATAAAGAGTTAATAAAGAATTTCCAGTCTTAACCCTATTCTTAATAAATTATCATAGAAGCACTATCATAACAAGGCATGTACCGAGCTAATTACCTTGTACATCATAATATAAGAAATTGTAAAACATATACAACATGTACTAAGCTAGTTACCTCATACATCACAATATAAGAAAATGTAAATAATGCAAAGCATGTACCGAGCAACTCTACCTCATGCATCATAAATGCGAATAACTCAAAATCAAGCTAAATTAGTTTGCCTGGTGACATATATCGAACTAATTAAACCTAGCATGGTCCATCCGAGTTGATCTATAATCTAAACAACCATTAAGCTAATAAGCAATCAACATAGATTATGTCTAAAGTTTCTTATAAGTAGGTTATTATAGATCATTTGGGTTATTTGCTAGTATTACTTAGTCAATTTTATCAAGATTATGATTATGAGTTGGCGATTAATGTAAGTACCTAAACAAAGGATCAAAAATTGAAAAAAGGACACAACATAGAAGAAAAAATAAGAAATCCCATTACTTCAAAAAATTTTACAAATTAGAAGGATGAGCCGAAGGTTATAAAAATTCTATACTTTACTCCTCCGACTTGCCCCTATTAGTTACATCCTTATCCCCATCCCCTCACCCTCTTCATCCTCATCCTCAACTGGCACCATTGCAGTAGCAGAAAGATCAACGTCTGCCACAAAGTCAAAATCCTAACTCGAAAAAGTCTTTGACAATTCCTACCTGATGAGGGCATTATAGTTTAGACAAACGCAAGCCACCTCCTTCAACGCCAGACTCCAAGCTTGTTCCTCTTTCTTCCTCCAGAGCTAAACCCTTCCCTTTAGCTCAGGGACCCTAGTGGACATCTTCTCTAGCTTGACTACCTTGGCTCACAAAGAGGCCACCTTACCCTAAATAGTTGACAGTTTTTATTTGGTGAAGGATAGCAACTAAGCCCCCTACTCAACCTACCTCAAGTTTTCTTGACGCTCCTTAGATAAAGCATTGTAGGAATCTCAAGCTTTTATGAGTTATTCCTCCAGCTCAAAAAAATTTTGAACTTCCTTATCAGAAACCTTGAGGCATTAGTCTAGCACTACGATGACTATCTTTGCTTGCACAAATTAAATAAGTAAGGCACAAACCTAAAAAATTCTAAAAGTATTAAAACATAAGTGATAAGCCAATAATACCTTTAGCGAGTGCATGTTCATCCAAGCCACAATTTGTCTATTGGTTAAGGCTTCAAACCTCTCCTCCTCTTTCAAAAAGGTGCATAATCGAGCCATAGTCTTAACCATAATTTTATGGTTCAGATTATTATTGTGCTTCCTGCATAAATGAGGCTAAGGATTGGGACAACTCGAACCCAAAGGTATAATAAATGACTCCTCATCAAAGTCAGTCCCTACCACTTTAGCCCATAACTTCTTGTGTAAAGGATTGGGCTGCTACACATGCTCCACTGGTTTGAACTGTGAAGAGGTGCTTACTGCTCGCTCAACAACCCTCAGCGGATGGTTACTCCTAGTAGCCACCCCTAGGTGGGCCTCTTGCGGTTAGCAGTTTGCTTTACTTGGCCTCCTCATTTTTTCTCCTTTTGCATGGCCTTTTTGCATGCCATCCCCGTATTTATTCTATTAAGATACATTTTTGCAAAATAAGAAGATGTTAATATCATTAGTTAACATATTAGATAACTACTAAAGTGCCATACCAGTCAGTTTGGATATGAAATAGTGTTTGTTTAACAGCCCGATTAGATCAATGTAATTTTTAGCTCGAATTTTCACCACAATATTGCCCTCTGGCTGATACACCTCGACCTTCATGTTCCATATAGCCTTCCTCATTCGCTTCAAAGGGAAAAGAACCTTGTTAACATAGGTAACAAAGAAATACATGTGCTTCCACCCTTTTATGGATGAAGGGTAGTTATAGAAGAGCCTAGAATTGGGTTAAGCCAATACGTGACAATGGTCCTCTCATGTTCAGCCACTGAGCAAGTAAATATGCATGAATATGCCGACAGTAAACACCAACTTTTTCTCCTTAGTTAGGAAGAACATCCCCACCAATATCGGAAGAACGTTCAGTCTGAGCTGAGAAGGAGCCACGTTGTATGTAGTGAACACCTATGCCAAAGGCCGAGGAATGGGTAGTCAAACACTTGATTAAATCCTTTATTCAACAATATAAATTATTTTTGAGTTATCCTTTCAATTCGCTTAGAAATATACTTGTTCATGCTTCTCTAAAATTTAGTAAAAAAAGTGTCTACATGAAAAGATTTTGTAGCACCTCTCACATTCATATTTAATGGCTTTCTATTTCTATTTGGAGTACCATATATGTTTATTGAAAACATCACTGGCGAAATTAAATATAAATTTAAGAATAATGTGATAAGGTTAACTCGTCACAAGAAAAAGGAAATTAATTTGTTCTTAATTTATAAAGATAAAAAACTATATTAAAACTTATGCAAGTTTTAATCTAGTTGTCATATATGTGTGTGTGTGTGTGTGTGTGTGGTATTCAAAGAGATACTTTCTTATTCTATGTAGGACAAATATTCATCAAAAGCATGGAAAATTATTTCATATTTGGTGTAAAACTCCAATTGTAGAGTTATTCTTAATTGAGTTTGAAATTATATTAAAGTAGGATTCATGGTATCTAACTTTATAAATAAGAGTATTATAGGAGAGATTTTTTAAGCTTTGCCCATTAATCAAGGAAGCTATTATTGTAGAGGGCTTTTGCTCATCATAATTAATGGTTGTTTACCCATGGATGTAATATACTACACAATATATTTAGACAAGAAAAAGCAAGGCAAACTATTATATATTTTACAAGTAGTTATGTGGTGTCACAACACACAGTTCAAAAATGCATTATGTTGTCATCAAAATTTTATACGTTATTGTGTGTGATTGAGATATCTATCAAGTACAATGGGTCGATGATTTGATATAATGATTTGGCCCTTAATAATGTAGTTGATGACATTATTAGTAGTGGATAATGACACTCATAAAATATAGTACAATCAAGAGGGTGAACTTCATAAATATTATTATTGACGTATTTGATTCATTTCATGATAGTTAACACACATTTACTATCCTAATGAATGTGATATTGATGCATAATATATAGTTTAAGAGATTTAAGGTGACTTTATCAAACTTGATTGAAGTAAGAATTATATGTTTATAGTAGAAATAGTTATGTAAATCTTAAAATTTTTTAGAAACCTAGCTTAGGTTGGCAAAAATTTAAAAAAAAAAAAACTATCTGCACATCCTAATTGGTTGATAATGATCCAAAGATAGTGATTTTAAAGGTCTCGACTGATGCTAATAAATTATAGGACTAAGTGTATTTCATGATAAGAGCCTTTAAATTGCCTATTTCTAGTCATAAGGATTTTTGGTTGGATGGTCAAAGATTCACTTTAATCTTAATCACAAATAAATTATCAAAAAATTAAGTTTTTATACTTGTTGCAAAGCAAATTGGACTTCAAACACTTTTGTTCTTGGATACATTCATTTTCTTTATTTTAAATAAACTTTTGTAAATAGTATCATGCAAATGAATCATTACCTCTTAAGGATGAACCCATAGTGATAAAAGTAAAGTTTTATATCAAAGTGCATTAAGGACTTTGCAAAGACTAATGTCATGGATACCAACATTTCAAGATTTTCAAAATCTTGAACCCACTTCTTTCCTAGTATAGTTATCAAATCCTACTTTGCTAATAATAGGAAAGTCTCTAGACAATGTGCTTTTTGACTCAGGCTATCACATTGTACTTAATGAATTAGTCTCTATTACTTATATAACCACTCCAATTTACCAATTTTTGTTAACTATTTTGCAAGTGAAAGTAATGATTTTAAAACATGGTGATTATTTCTTGATGGCATGAGGAAATTGTAGCACAAATTGATAGCAATATAAATCAACTAATTGGAAAATCTTTTTACTCTTTTCATGTCTCATATGGGATAAAGTTGCGGCTCATTTGAGTCATTGTTTTGTTAGATCCATTTTTTAATTGCATTCAGGCTTACATTCATTCTCTCCTTTTTATCCTTGTTGCATCTTCAATACTCATTCAATACAAATTACCTTGTAAGATAACCTATTTAATCTTTAAAGATTTTTTAAAATTCTTGATTTGACGCATTCCATATGTGATTTATTAAATAAATTAGTTAAACTGCATAGCCCAAGTGGACGTGAGTTCGAACCTCACCAAGGGAAAATATTTTTTTCTAGTGACATTTCCCCCGTATTTACTACAACAACAAAAACTAATCTCAATTTAAAAGATATAAATAATACTATAGCTATCCATTGCACTCGCAATGTGATTGGAGAACTATAGAAAAAAGAAGAGTAAGAGAAAGTTTTTGAAAACAAGTGTTATCCCCTTTCAAAAAATTTGAAAAATATTTATATATGTTGCATCTAGAAGAAGATTCATTCATTTCCATATCAACCATTAAGAAGAGCAGTTTTTATTTTTTATTTTTTATGCTCTTCTTTTAAAACTGATTACTTCCATTAATTACTATTTTATTCATATCCATTAAAGACATTGAAGAGTGATAAAAACATTTATCAAAATAAATGTACAAATATTAGATCGACAAACATAACATACACAAGAAGCAACAGCTCAAGCTCAACCAGAAATCTCAATTGCCTTGACATCAAGTTTCTTCACTTTCTCCTTAGCAACACTCACAATAAGAACTCCATTCTCCATTGAAGCCTTAACCTCATCCATTTTCACATTCCCCGATGGCCTAAACCTCCTTAAGAATTTGCCTATGTTACGCTCCACCCAATACCAAGTATCATTTTTGTCTTCTTCTCCATATTTCTCTCTCTGCTGATTTCAAGCACTGTCATCTTCAATTTCCATTTGTACTTCCTCTTTCTTGAGCCCTGGAAGATCAGGCTTGAATACATGAGCTTCTGCTGTCTCTTTCGGGTCTATGTGTGCATTAACAAAAGTAGTTGAATTATCACGAGAGGCCACTGAATAAGGAAATGGAAAGTCTTTGAATGGATCCCATAAGTCGAAAGAGGAGAAAGGATAAAAAAAAACTATTGCTTAATGGGTTACCAAAGAAGCTTCGAATCAATGCCATAAATTAGTTTTCTTTTCATTCCAAAGGCAAGAAAATCTGCTTAATTCTAAAACTAGTATAGAAATTTTAATAAATCAGTAACTTGATTAAGTACATTAGTTACGGTTGTAAACTTGTATACTAAAATATTGTGATGAATAAAGACTGACCTTTTAATGGTGAAAGAACTTCATATTGGTCTTCATGTTTCTATTCTTTTAACTAAGAAAGAACTTCATATTGGTCTTCATGTTTCTATTCTTTTAACTAAGGCCATAAAAACTTTTTGTCCTGATGTTCAATTGGTCTAGAAACTTGAATTTAAAAATGATGGCATTTGGTGTTCTTGCTCTTTCACTGAAGGACCATGAAGAAAATTAAAACCTTGCTCTTGTTCTCTTACATTTCCTAATTTGCATAGATATATATATATATATATATATATCTGAATCATTACTAGGTATAGTTTCTATAGTTTGGAGGTTTATTTTGTGACATGGTTTACAAATGTTTCCAGTGGTTATTGGAAAAAGACTTTGTTTGTGATGATGAGACTTTGCCTTAGACACTTTAGGCAAATCTTTAAGTTAATGTCTGATGTAGTTTATTGAATTTTGGATGTAATGATGATCTTAACTTTAATAGATAAAAAGGAAGATCATCCTTAAAATCAGGGATATTCTATTCTAGAAAAAACAACATTAGGTGTAGTTGGTATTGAGGTATGGAGCATACCATACCTTTGAATGTATTATCTCAGCTGTAAATAGCAGCTTTTGATAATGAAATTAGAAGAAGAGCAGTTTTAATTTTTCAGTCTCTTGCTCTAACAGTGGTATTAGAGCTACATTTCTTAAGGGTTGTGTGGTTAGTTTATGAGTATTTTCAGAGTTAAAACACTTGAGAGAAAAGGATCAAACAATTGTGAGTTTGTGTAAGTCTTTAAGCAACTTCAAAATTTCTTCCTCCAGCAACAACATCACTCCAGCAATTCCAGTTCTTAATGGATATCATTATCACATCTGTTAGTCCTACTTGACGTCTTAAGGACTATGGCATGTGGTGGAAACTAATGAAGATCGACCAGCTTTAAGAGGAAATCCCACCATGGCTCACATTAAGGCTCATGAGGAGGAGAAATTGAAGAAGGACAAAGCTTTAACTTTTTATTCATACTGGTCTAGCATATCACATCTTCACCAACATCATGGATTTAGAGAGTCCTAAGGCTACATAGGACAAGCTCAAAGAAACTTTTGAAGGCATAAGTTAAGGCTTTGAGACTCCTTACACTCAAAAGGGAGTTTGCATAGACGAAAATGAAAGATTTAGCGTCCGTCAAAGCTTATTCTAGTTGAGTAATGGACCTGGTTAATCAAATCAAGTTGCATGGAAAGATTCTTCCTGATCAAAAGGTTGTGGAAAAGATCTTGATTAGCCTTTCAGAAAAATTTGAATTAAAGATTTCAGCCATCAAAGAGTCTTGTGATCTATAAAAACTTACTATTGCAGAATTGATGAGCAAGTTACAGGCTCAAGAACAAAGAGTTTTCATGAGATCTGATGAAAGTGTTAAAGGAGCATTTCAAATTTCTCACTTAAGCAAAGCCTCTACAAACTATGAAGAAAGAATGGCAGGAAAACAGGGCAGGAAGTGTCCCAAAATCAAAGAAAATAGAAGGTGTTCAGCAGTTGAAATTCAATTTAAAAATTAATCAGTTTAGGGTTGAAGATCAAGGAATGAAGCTTGGAGTTTCAACACAAAGTCTCAAGGAAGAGTGTTGTGATAACGAGACTTTGCCTCAGACACTTTAGGCAAATCTTTAAGTTAATGTCTAATGTAGTTTATTGAATTTTGGATGTAATGATGATCTTAACTTCATCATTAGCATAAAGAGAGTCAAGTTAAAATGCTACACGCTGATTTTGTGAGTAAATTCCGTTTAAAAAAAGAATTTTGGTTGCTACAATTTACATGCACTTTAACAACTTTTGTTCTACGGTATATTCTTTTGCTTTTTTTGCTCGGAATAAACTTTGTATGCAATATCATGCAAACTGAGTTGTTACCTCTCAAGGATGAACTTATAGTGACAAAAAGTAATGTCTTATATGTCAAAGTACATTAAGGCCTTTGAGAAGGCTATCATCTTGGATAAGAAGATTGCAAGATCTCCAAAATCATTGATCCACTTCTTTCCAGGTCATGTTATAAAATCCTGTCATGCTAAGAATACAGAAGTCTCTAGACAGCTTGCTTCCTTTCTCAGGCTATGACACTGCTTTTAAAGAAATCCTAGAGCATTTGGCTCACTTATAGTTGCTTGAATCTTCCAGTTTGCGTTAACTATTTTACAAATAATGATTTTAAGACATGATGGTTATTTCTAGATTACATGAGGAATTTGTGGCACTTTATTTCCGAAATTGACAGCAATATAATTCAGCTGATTGCAAAATCTGTTTAGTCTTTTCATGTTTCATAAAGCTGAGACTCATTCTTTTTTGTCAAATCCATTTCTTTCCGCTTCATTTAGACTTATATTCATTCTGTCCTCCATTGATACTCCTTTTTTCTATTACTTCTGATTTTCTTTTATGTTATTTGTCTTTTGAAGGTTCATATAAATATATGATGCGTGGTTCTCCCTCTTTTCCAAATTTGTTCATGGCTGGAGACTGGATTATAACCCAACATGGATCATGGTCACATGTAGCATTCACTGTGATTGATCAAAATGCCAAAAAATAATTATTCTTTCTATCTCAAAAAAATTGTCACTATCATTTTTCACATTGTTTAAGAAAATATATTTAATATTTTATCATCTCACAATTCACCATACATCTTTCTATTTATGCTCTTAGTTATATTTAATAAGAAAATAAAAATACTATACTAATTTAATAATAAATAAAGATATATTAAAAAAATTAATTATAATTAATAAAAATGAGCACGTGTTTTAAGACCTTATAAAAACTAGGAGTGAGTAAAACCGAACCGAAACCGAAAAATCAAACCGAATTCAATGAATTTGATTCATTCAGTTCGATTTTAAAGTAAATTCGGTTCTGTTCGATTTAGAAAAATAGAGAAATTCGATTTTTAATTTCGGTTTGATTTAGAATTGAGCAAACCGAATAAACTAAATTGTGAGTTTTTTTAAATTTATCTTTTAATTTGAGTTTAAAAAACTAAAAATAAATTGTTCTATATAAGATAAAAAACTCAAATTAATTTATCACAATTATAGTCTATTGATAGCTTAAAACTGAAAATTGAACTGAACCAATTTTTTTCGATTTGATTTTAAATTAAACTAAACTCAATCTATTCAGTTTTTAAAATTTCAGTGGAATTTGAACCGAACCGACCGAATGCTCAGTACTAATAATAACAAATAGTGAATAACTTCATTGGGACAAAGATAATATATGCTTTTGACATACTTCACAGGAGAGGTCTTATGTTACGGGACTGGAGGCTGCCAACCGGGTGATAGACTTTCTAGGAGAAGAAAGCTTTGCTAAATTAATACCAGTAGAGGAAGATAAGCCTCCTGTCCAAGCTCTTCTTACCCGTAACAGAATATTCAATGAGGTCGGCAAGCAATCTCCGCTGTTAGGTTATTTCCACCGGTGAGCCTGCCATTAGAATTTGCTGCAATCTACTGTACATTAACAAAGTGTGAACCAACGCTCCATTTCTAATTTTCTACTTATTCCACCCTGAATACACTCATTTAATACGAATTACATTCTAAGAAAACGGCATTTTTGAAATTTTATTTCCTTCAATGGGCTGTCATTTGTGTCTATTTCGGATGCATAACAAAATAAGAATTAGGGTTTGTGCCAACACAAAATCAGAATATATCTAAAATAAATATTTTGCTGAATCACAAAATTCTTATGGGTCACTGAGGCATCAACTAGAAATCTAAGAATACATATGTTCTAAGTTACAACTCTTGAAAATGATTCAAAATGGACAAACACACCATATGGGAAGTAATGATGATCATCACAAGGTAAGGAACCCAGCTCCTATCCTGCCTAACTGCATGTATGTTGCATCTAAGAAAAAGATTCATAGAATGTTCAATCTGGAAAGAAGTTTTATTCGCTTCCATGTCAAACATAAAGAATGGAAGTTTTTTTTATGTTTTTTTTTCCCCCTGAACTAATCACTTCCATTAATTACTGTTTTATACATATCCATTAAAACAGATAAAAAATTTACGACCATTTTAATCGAATAAAAATAAATGCAAAAATATTAAGATCAACAAACACGGCATGCACAAGAAGCAGCAGCTCAAGCTCAACCAGAATCTCAATAGCCTTAACATCTGGTTTCTTCACTTCCTCCTTAGGAACAGTCACAGTAAGAACTCCGTTCTCCATTGAAGCCTTAACCTCATCCATCTTCGCATTCTCTGAGAGCCTAAACCTCCTCAAGAATTTGCCTTTGCCGCGCTCCACCCAATGCCAAGTATGATTCTTGTCTTCCTTCTCCAAATTCCTCTCTCTGCTAATTTGAAGCACTCTGCCATCTTCTATCTCCACCTTCACTTCCTCTTTCTTCAGCCCTGGAAGATCAGCTTTGAATACATGAGCTTCTGCCGTCTCTTTCCACTCTATGCGGCAATTAACAAAAGCAGCTGAATTATCACGAGAGGCCATTGAAGTAGGAAATGGGAAGTCTTTGAATGGATCCCATAAGTCACGAGGAGAAAGGATAAAAAATGGTGCTTCGTGGGTTACCAAAGAAGCTTGGAATCAATGCCATTTCTTAGTTTTGTTGAGCGCTGATAAGGGTTTTATTTGATTTGGTTGAATGCAGAGAGGGTCGTAACCCATGAATTGCTTTCTGTTGTGGAGGATGAAAGCAATGGAAGAGATATTTATAGGTAGTAGAGGAAACATCGAGTAGCATCTTGGGCTTTCGTTAATGAATTATGTCGTAATTTCCGGAGTGTTCAATGCTATCCATTGCTCAATTGCCAACTTAGGACTTATCAAAAGGGCCTCTTTAGTAAAAAAAAATAAAAAATAGTTATTAATAAATTTTAAAAAAATAAAAATTGAAAAAACACAAAAAAAAAAAGGGGATTAAGTTGTGTGGTGCTATTCCTGTTGGAATTTCTATGTGAGCTAACATTAATTATGAATTTATTTTAATTATTTATAAAATGGACTGAATAATATAATTTATTAATTAGTGGAGAAACCTAATTAAAATGTGATCAATTGAGTTATGGGTTTGTGACACCTTTTGTGGGCCGATATGGAAAACGGTCCGTGTATGTCTATTTTAACATGAACCTATGATGGGTGAACATATTAAAATTTATTATAAATAGGCTAGGTCCCCTCTCCTGCCTTCATATTGATAACCCTAGTTGTTACGCTCATTGTAGTCGTCTTTGAAAAAGTCAAGAAGAGGAAGATCTAGCTTTCTTTTTCAACTCTTCTCACATATTATTTCAGTGTTTAATTTCAGCTGTTGTAATAATGGCTCAAAGCAATTTGGGATCCAACGCACAGACAGATACGCAATTTGTTTCTGCTTAATTGTTAAAAGTTGGCGTTCTAAATTTATGTACTAGATCCTGAATTGAATTATTACATGTGGTATCGAGTCTAGATTGTAAATGATTTAGAACCCTAAATATTTTGTATTATTAAACAAAAAAAAAAAATTGGTCGGAGTTCAGTTATCCAACCATGAGTGAATCACGTTTGATATATTTAATTTGATTCTACTGCACACGCTATTGCATTGGATTGGTTGGTTGGTGTCGCCCGTTCCTTTCGTAAGAGGTCGCGGGTTCGAAACCTGCCTTGGTTATACTTCTCCTTTTCTGGCAATTTTTTTTTTGTTTCCCTCTTCTGCAATTCTTGCACAATTCAACAAACAGAGGCCACCTTTTATTTTGGTTCCAAACTTAAATCGCAAACAGCAGCAAACAGATCTGCGATATAATCAAAGATTCGAACCGATTCTAACCTGAACAATGTAATCAAAGGTTGGATGTTTCTTTCTCTTTTCTGCGATTGGAC
Organism: Omphalea diandra; assembly: GCA_949677035.1. Classification (NCBI taxonomy): domain Eukaryota; kingdom Viridiplantae; phylum Streptophyta; class Magnoliopsida; order Malpighiales; family Euphorbiaceae; genus Omphalea; species Omphalea diandra. Next base: position 4,256 of record CATIWR010068129.1, on the reverse strand, counting down.
AATTTTCGACCTTTTTTCTTTTGCAATCCTGGTCAAGACTTGGTCGCCGACACCTTTCTCCCTCTCAACGACACGCTTTTTCTTCATCATCGGCTTCGGATCCGAGCCCCGAGTTTGGTTCCGATTTCGTTTGCAAACGACACTGTTGAGTTGATTGAATCTTTCTTTGCTTGTGTTGGTTGTTTTCTTTGATGATTGGCTTTCTGTTGTTTGAATTGGTTTGTTGATGATGTTGTTGGTTGTTGCGCAAATTGATGAAGATCGGCGTCCTTGCCGATGGGGATTGAAGTTCTGTAACAAATCTATGATTCTGCGAAACAAAAAAAAAAAAAAGGAAGGGGAAGGATGCATGCCATGGGTCTCGAACCCACGACTGCGGAGCTCCCAATCTTGAAGTTGGCCAACTGAACTAAGTCAATTGCTTGTTAATTTCTTATGCGGGCAAATATCTAAATAAGCATGCTTATATTCTTATACATCATGACATAGTTTAATTTTATTTCAACAATTATTAATATATATACATATAAATATTTAGGTGGTTTGTATATATAGTTAATTGTCAATTATTATTTAGTGATATTAATTTTGTGATAAAATTAAATAAAAAAATAATAAATATTTTTTTGCACATATATGAGATAATAATTATGTGTTTAAAATTAAGGTATATTGTGTTTGGTACCTTGTATATTTTTGGAATACATATTTGTGCTTAGAATGTATTTTAATTGGGCTATTATAAATCTCTAATTAAAAATAATTTTATAGGTTGATGTGGGTGTTACCGTCAAAATGAGACATCTATTGAAATTCGTAGAGTTATTTTTTAATTTTTGCGAAAAGATAATTCCAAATCAATGTATATAATGACCTACCCAAAGGGATTATTAGATGCATTGATTTTGAGAGTGTTTGCTGGAATGAAGAGATGACTCCAAATTAATGTATATAATAACATGTCCAAAGGGATTATTAGATGCATTGATTTTGGGAGAGCTTCTTGAGATGAAACTATTTGTGGTTAGAAGTACATTAGTCTAGAAAGTTTGTCTGCCCAAAGGAGATAGATTTCTCGAAACTAGTGTGATCTCAATTGTGTGCTTCATAACTAGAAATTCTATTGCATATGTATGTTCTGCCCAAAGGGAAATATGTAGTGATGCCAGAATTTTCTAAATTGTGTAAATCATAAATTTGATTTTTGTATATAGTCCAATTCTAATACATGCTTTTGTTTTTCACAAACAGTCTCATTTAGTCTCAACAATAGTACTGCGATTGTTGAACTCTTGACTAGTACCAACTTTAAGAGGTGAAAAGATGACATTTTGTTTGTCTTGGGAATGAGTGAGATTGATTATGCCCTTTCTGAATATGAGTCTGCTAAACCCACCCATGAGAGTAATATTGAAGAAAAAGAATTGCATGCCAAATGGGAGAGATCGAATCGTCTAAGCCCAATGACTATGAGGAAAACTATTCCTGAATACCTTAAGAGTAGTTTGTCCACTGATGTTACTACCAAAGCTTTTCTTGCTGCTATAGAAGATAGATACTTTGTATCCGATAAGGCTGAGGCTGGAACCCTAATGAGTTAGTTAACCAGTATGAGATATAACTGTAGTGAAAATGTGAGAGATTACATTCTAAATATGGTTCATCTTCAAACCAACTTAAGGGTCTTAAGCTTGAGATTTCTGATGAATTTGTAGTTCACTAAGCTTTAAACACTTTACCTCCTGAATTCAGCCAAATCAAGACCGCCTATAATACCCAAAACACTACCTAGACCATTAATGACCTTATAACCAAATGTGATGCTGAGGAAAAGAAAATCAAGAAAGAAAAGGGTAAGGTTGTTATGCTATTGACATAACCTAGTGTTGATCCTAAAAAGGATAAAGGCAAGTTTAAACCTAATTATTATGCTCCTAAAAGGAATCAAAATTTTAAATGGCATGGTAGGAATCAGACCAAGAAAGGAGGAGATTTTGGAAGTGTCCACAAAAGAAAGGTGAAATGTTTCTTTTGTCATAAAGAAGGTCATATGAGAAAAGATCGTCATCAATTCACAGCTTGGCTAAAGAAGAAAGAAGAAGGGTTCATAAGCAAATGAAAGCCAATTGAAAGGGAGTCCAAGCTTAGAGTTTGAAACAATTTGGAGATAGATATTGAGCAAGTAGGAGTAGTTAAGTTAATCTTAGAATCTAGATTTTGTTTAGTTTTGGAGAACACTTTTTATGTTCCATCTTTTAGGAGAAATTTGGTTTATGTTTCTGTTTTGGACAAGATTGGATATCATTTTACTATTGGTAATGAAAGAGCCAATATGTTTTTAGATTCTAAATTAATAGGTGAATGTGTGTTGTTTGATAATTTATATAGATTATGTTTGGATGATGTGAGAGATTGTGAAGCCAATATTGTGACCAAACAATCCTTAATTAAAGAAAAATCATTTTCATTATGGCACAAGCGTTTAGGTCATATATCTAAAGAAAGAATTGGAAGACTAGTAAAAGATGATATTCTTCATTCTCTTGATTTTAAGGATCTAGATGTTTGTGTGGATTATATAAGGGGTAAATTGACTAAGAATAAAAAGAAATGTGCTAATAGAAGTTTAAATCTTTTGGAGATTATTCATACTGATATTAGTGGACCTTATTCACCTATTACTTATGGCAATAGGTGTTTTATTACTTTCATTGATGATTTTTCTCGTTATGGTTATTTATACTTGATAAAGGAGAAATCTGATGCCATTGAGATGTTTACAATTTTCAAAACTGAAGTTGAGAGACAATTGAAAAAAGTCATTAAAATTATGAGGTCTGATCGAGGGGGTGAATATTATGGCAAATATGATGAGACTGGTCAATATATGAGAGAGTTTGCCAAATATTTGCAAGCATGTGGAATAATTGCTCAATATACCATGCCTGGTAGTCCTGAACAAAATGGTGTCGCAGAAAAGCATAATCGTACTTTGAAAGATATGATGAGGAGCATGATGAGTAGGTATAACTTGCTTGAATTCTTATGGGGTGAGGCTATTAAAACTGCCTTTTATATTTTGAACCGTGTCCCTAGCAAATTTATACCTAAAACACCTTTTGAGTTATGGATTGGTAGAAAACCTAGTTTGAACCATCTTCGTGTTTGGGGTTGTCCTGTTGAGATTAGAATATATAATCCAAATGAGAAAAAGACTGACCCAAGAACTACCCATTATTACTTTATTGGGTACCTAACCCATTCTAAAGGATACAAGTTCTATTGTCCCATACGTGGCATAAGAATTATAGAGTCTTTGATTGCAAAGTTTTTTGAGATAGATGTTGTTGATCTAGACATTTCTCAACCGCCTATTCATGGTGTACAAAATGAAATTGCAACCATTCCTTTACCTTCATCATATGAAAGGATTATAAGGGTTCCTATTCAAGGGTGGTGGTGAGGGTACAATTGATCTTCCTCCTCCTATTGACAATCATTCGGAGCCTGTTATAGCTGAACCATTACCTGTTAGAAAGTCTGTTAGGGCAAGAAGGTCAGCAATTCTAGATAATTATGAGGTCTATCTTGGTGAATGTAATTATAATATAAGTCCAGATATTGATCCTGTATCTTATGATGAGGCTGTAAATAGTGTTTGTTCTGAATTCTGGATTGATGCTAGGAAAGATGAGATGACATCAATGAGTCATAACAGAGTTTGAAAACTAGTGGAACTTCCTTCTAATAATAAACCCATAAGTTGCAAATGGGTATTCAAGACCAAAAAGGATTTTAAAGGAAAGGTTGAGAAGTTTAAAGCCAGATTGGTTGCTAAGGGGTTCACACAGCATGAAGGTGTTGACTATAATGAGACTTTTTTTCCTGTTTCCTCTAAAGATTCCTTTAGAATAATTATGGCCTTGGTTGCTCATTTTGATTTAGAATTGCATCAAATGGATGTCAAGATGACATTCTTAAATGGTGATTTGAGTGAGGAAGTTTATATGGGGCAACTGGAGGATTTTAAAGAAGGTGGTAAAGAACACTTAGTTTGTAAGTTGAAAAAATCTATTATGGTCTCAAACAAGCTTCGCGTCAATGGTATCTCAAATTTGATGAGATAGTTACTTCACTTGGTTTCACAGAGAACAAGATAGATCAGTGTATTTATCATAAGATCAGTGAGAGTAAATTTATATTTCTTGTTCTTTATGTTGATGATATTTTATTGGCCAGTAATGACATGAGGATGA